>JAHZTW010000026.1:3136202-3163615 GCA_020283515.1 Alliaria petiolata | reverse complement strand
CCTGGAGGCACACAAGAAGGAGATAAAGTCACTCCATGAGAAGATTGACAAGCTGATGCTTACTGGCCAAAAACATGTGCACTTTGTTGGTGAAAGTGCGGACTTTATACAAGAGGACCAGTATCAAGAGGCGAATTGGGTTGCTGGACAAGAGTATCCTAAGCCACAGGGATATGCTCCAAGGTATCACAACAACAGCAACAACTTGTCTTATAGAAGCACAAACGTGGAGAATCCAAAGGACCAAGTGTACCCTCCACAACAAGCAAATCAAGGCAAACCGTTTGTCCCATACAACAAAGGTGGATTCCAACAATATGGTGGGTACCAAGGGCAAAGACAGGCACCCTACCAAGGCCACCAACAGCAAGGGAACAAACCGTACCCTCCTGGTTTCATGCCTCAGCAGCAACAAAATCCAGCGCCAACTCTAGATTCGCTACAAGCAATGCTCCAACAAATTATACAAGGCCAAACGACCAGTGATCAAAAATATGTTGATATCAACAAACGCATGGACTCCTCCTTTCAGGACGTCTCTACCCAGCTCACCAACATCAACAACAAAATTCGTCAGCTGGAGAAAGGAAAAGCTAGTACAAGCGGCCAAGGTACTTTACCCGGCCAATGTGAGGCTAATCCGAAGGAGTATGCACATGTTATCAACCTAAGGAGTGGAAAAATGGTAGCACCGCCATCTACAGCTAAAGACAATGAGGACATTGTCATTCAAGAAGAGGGGAGTGATCTTTCAAATGATCAAGAGATCACATTTGATAATGTCTACATTGAAAGAGCAAGAAAAGGCAAGGAAGCGATTTTGGCAAAAGAAGTGGGGGAAACAAGCAAAGAAAAAAATATTTTCGTGCCTCCACCTTACAAACCGAAGCTCCCCTTCCCTGGACGCTTCAAGAAGCAGCTGATTGAGAAGCACAGAGCTTTGTTCGAAAAACATTTGAGAAATGTTGAGCTCAAATTGCCGTTGCTTGATTGCTTAGCCATGGTGCCGAAATATGCAAAGTTCCTGAAGGACACGCTTGCCAAGACAGCTAAAGGTTGTCAAGAGGTCATGGTGTTGAGTCAAGAGTGCAGTGCAATCATCCACAAAGAGATAACACCAAAGAAGCTAGGAGATCCAGGCTAATTCACCATACCTTGTGCGCTAGGGCCATTGAAGTTTAGCAACTATTTGTGCAACTTAGGAGCAAGCATAAACCTAATGCCTCACTCCATTGCAAAGAAGCTAGGCTTCACCAAGTTTAAGGAATGCAGGATCTCATTGATCTTGGCTGACAGAAGTGTAAGGCTCCCGGTAGGAATGCTTGAAGACCTACCCGTGAGGATAAGCAACGTGAATGTCCCCACGGACTTTGTTGTTCTTGAGATGGATGAAGAACCCAATGATCCTCTAATCCTTGGAAGACCGTTTTTGGCAACTGCTGGAGCCATAATAGACGTCAAGAATGGCAAGATTTCGTTGCACTTGGGAAAGGACATCAAACTTAACTTCGATATCAATGAGGTTTTGAAGAAACCAACGATTGATGGTCAAGTCTTCTACATAGAGGCTATGGATCTTTTGGCTGATGAATTGCTTGAAGAACTAAACCAAGAGGACAACCTCCTGCTAGCCTTGACCACGGAATGTGTAGAGTTTGGGTATCTTAATGAGGAAACACAAGAGTATGCCAAACTATTAGACTCACGCAAGGTTTTGAAAGAAGAGGAAGACGCCTACTTGGAGCTGGATATGGAACGTCCTGCTTTTGGAATTGATGCTGGCTTAAGAGGAAACGAAGAGGACAGTGGCCTCAACACAAACCAAGGGGAGGACTGGAGTGAGCTGCTAGCCCCAAAGGTGGACCTCAAGCAGCTACCAATTGGACTAAGGTACGCTTTCTTAGGTACAAATAACACTTACCCGGTCATTGTTAATGACAATCTGAATGATGATGAGTTAGACACCCTCCTTAGGGAATTGAGAAAGTATAGAAAGGCCATTGGGTATTCTCTTAATGATATCAAGGGC
The DNA here is from genome assembly GCA_020283515.1 of Alliaria petiolata. NCBI lineage: Eukaryota > Viridiplantae > Streptophyta > Magnoliopsida > Brassicales > Brassicaceae > Alliaria > Alliaria petiolata. Next base: position 3,161,586 of record JAHZTW010000026.1, on the reverse strand, counting down.
CTTTCACCATTACTTTGTACTCATAGGATTCATTTAGATGATGAGAACACTTCTTCAATTGAACACCAAAGACGTTTGAATCCTAATTTGAAAGAAGTGGTTAAAAAAGAAATCCTAAAACTCCTAGAGGCTGGCGTGATATACCCTATCAGTGATAGCACGTGGGTCTCTCCAGTTCATGTGGTACCTAAGAAAGGGGGCATCACAGTTATAAAAAATGAAAAAGATGAGTTAATTCTTACTAGAGTTATAACCGGCCATAGAATGTGCATAGACTATAGGAAACTTAACAAAGCCACTAGGAAAGACCACTTCCCACTGCCATTCATTGATCAAATGCTTGAGAGATTAGCCAACCATCCCTATCACTGTTTTCTAGACGGTTATAGTGGCTTCTTTCAAATCCCGATTCACCCTAATGATCAAGAAAAGACAACATTCACTTGTCCTTATGGAACATATGCATATAGGAGAATGCCTTTTGGTTTATGTAATGCTCCTGCTACATTTCAAAGATGCATGATGTCTATATTTTCTGATTTGATTGAGGAGATGGTTGAGGTATTCATGGATGATTTCTCCGTGTATGGCTCTTCCTTTGGTGTTTGTTTGTTTAATTTGTGCAGGGTACTCAAGAGGTGTGAGGAGACCAATCTCGTGCTCAATTGGGAGAAATGCCACTTCATGGTAACAGAGGGGATTGTCCTTGGTCACAAGATTTCAGGAAAAGGCATTGAAGTGGATAGAACAAAAGTGGAAGTGATGCTCACTTTGGCGCCTCCGGCTAACGTGAAAGGCATAAGAAGTTTCTTGGGGCATGCCGTCTTCTACAGGAGGTTTATCAAAGATTTCTCCAAGCTAGCACGTCCTCTAACAAGACTACTATGCAAAGAAGCCGAGTTCAACTTTGATGAGGAATGCCACCAAGCGTTCAAAACCATTAAGGGAGCGCTAGTAACCGCACCGATAGTCCAAGCTCCGGATTGGGACTTTCCTTTTGAGATCATGTGCGACGCTAGTGACTATGCTGTAGGAGCTGTCTTGGGGCAGAGGAAAGACAAGAGGTTGCGTGTTATCTACTATGCTAGCCGCACCTTGGACGATACACAAGTGAAATATGCAACTACCGAAAAGGAGCTCCTAGCGGTTGTTTTTGCATTTGAGAAGTTCCGGTCATACCTGGTGGGTTCTAAGGTGATAGTATACACTGACCATGCAGCACTGAGGTACATCTACTCTAAGAAGGATACCAAGCCAAGGCTCCTGAGGTGGATCCTTCTCTTGCAAGAATTCGATATGGAGATCAAAGACAAGAAAGGCATAGAGAATGGTGTAGCGGATCATCTTTCACGGATGAGAGTGGAAGAAATCTTACCTCTGGACGACTCACTCCCTGAAGAGCAGCTTATGATGGTCAATACCGTGGTATGTGCAAGGCTAGAAGAGAAGCTTGAAGAAGTTTTAAGTCTAAGAGAAGAAGATCTCCCTTGGTATGCGGATATTGTTAACTTCTTAGCATGTGGAGAGGAGCCTACTCATATGGACCGGTACCACAAGAAGAAATTTATGAGGGACGTCTCACACTACTTTTGGGATGACCCTTACCTATACAGAAGGTGCGTGGACAGCCTATACCGAAGATGTGTCACAAGAGAAGAGGCGAGAAACATACTTCTCCATTGCCACGGTATGACATATGGAGGTCATTTTGCGGGTTTCAAGACAGCTACAAAGGTTCTCCAAGCTGGGTTCTGGTGGCCTACACTCTTCAAAGATGCACATCAATTCATCAAGTCATGTGAAGCATGCCAAAGAGCCGGGAACATCACCAAAAGAAACGAGATGCCACAAGTACCAATCTTTGAAGTGGAGATCTTTGACGTATGGGGAATCGATTTTATGGGGCCATTTCCATCATCTTATGGCAACAAGTACATCCTTGTAGCAGTAGACTATGTGTCTAAATGGGTGGAAGCCATAGCCTCACCAAAAAACGATTCAAAGGTGGTGGTTACACTCTTCAAAACAATCATCTTCCCAAGATTTGGAGTCCCTAAAGTGGTGATTAGTGATGGAGGCAGCCACTTCATCAACAAAATTTTTGAAAGTCTCTTGAAGAAACATGGTGTTAAGCACAAGGTGGCCACGCCCTATCACCCTCAAACAAGTGGCCAAGTGGAGGTTTCAAACAGGCAAATCAAGACCATCTTGGAGAGAACCGCGGGAGTCACAAGGAAGGACTGGTCTAGCAAGCTAGATGACGCTCTTTGGGCGTATAGAACAGCCTACAAAACTCCCATTGGAACCACGCCTTTTAACCTCCTCTATGGCAAGTCTTGTCACCTTCCTGTGGAGTTAGAGCACAAAGCTCTTTGGGCCGTGAAGCAACTCAACTACAATCTCAAGACGGCCCAAGAAAAGAGATTAATACAACTTCAAGAACTTGATGAGCTAAGGATGGACGCTTATGAGAGCGCCAAGATTTACAAGGAAAGGACCAGAGCCTTTCATGACAAGAAGTTGGTACACAAGGAGCTCAAAGAGGGAGGCATGGTTCTACTCTATAACTCAAGACTGAAGCTGTTTCCCGGAAAGCTCAAGTCTAGATGGTCCGGGCCGTTTGCGATAAAGGAGGTACTACCATATGGCGCTGTAACTTTGGTTGGGAAGAGTGGAGAAAATTTCACAGTGAATGGGCACAGAGTCAAGCCCTACATGGCGAGTGACTGCAGCAAGGAGAGCACCATGTTGCCTTTCCAAGACCCCCCACCAGCCTAAAAAGATTTGTAAGGAAAGTCAAGCTAAGAGACTTTAAACAAAGCGCGCTTGGGAGGCAATCCCATGACTATCATTGTATATATTTTTGTATCAAATTTATGCTTTCTCTTTTGAGTGTGTGTGAGCAAGGAACAAGTGAATGAGAACCAAGAACCGAGCCTACAAGGCCTAAGCACAATAAACTTCAAGGTACCAAAAACGCCAAACTTTGTATATAACATGCATTTTTATTTTTATTTTTGTGTTTCTTCTCTTGAATTTGTTTAACACCGAGACGGTGTCATTCAAGTTTGGGGGAGGAGAGTTTGTGCTTTGACATATTTTATTTGATCTTATTTTGTGTTTTTATTTTTGAGTCTTCTTACATTCATAAAAATATTTTGCATAGAAAAAAAAAAAATCAGAAAAATTCATAAAAATTTCGAAAAAAAATTCATATAGCTTGCATTTGCATTATCAAATATTGTAGGATTGAGTCTAGATTTTTATCATATAGGTTGCATCACTCATATGCATAGGGGGCAATGATGAAAAAATTCCTTTAAAAGTGTTTTAAGCTCATGTATTGGTTCAAGGCCCTTGTTAGTAGTTCTTTGATGCCTTGTACAACTTTGAAATTAAGTTCTAACCATGCTTGGATCATTTGATTTGATTTTCTTGGCTTAAAGTTGAAAAAAGCATGAATTGAATCAATACTTAAAAATCGGAACCTTAAAATGAACATCTAATTATCATGCTTGTACTTTTGAAAAAGAATACATGGATTACAAAAAAAAATATTTAGGCTTTCTTATTCACTTCACCACTCTTTGTAAGCCTAAATAGAATACCACACCTTGACCCTTGCCTTATTTCAAGCCAAATTTCGTGTGTGATTGCAAATTGTGAGGCCTTATTTTCTGTTTGAACTTGGCATAAAGTGTTAGGTTTTGGGCGACATGTTTAGGCTCTCATAATGTTGCTAGCTTTGCATTTTAGCTAGTTTTAGGCTTGATTGGGAATTGGGAGTTCACAGGTTTGAGAATGGGAAGGTGTTAAGGAAAAAGATGAAAAAGGGATACATATTTCTAGTGGTTGATCTTGATTTGTGATAAGAAAAAGCTCAAAAGAAAGAAAAAGAGCCCTAGAGGCCAAATGCATAAAAGAAATATTTTTAGAAGAAAGCTATCAAAAGAAAGAAAAGAGCTAATATTTATGACCATACCACTAGCCTTAAGCAAAGTAGAAGAAGTTTCCCTAAAAGAGAGTGTGTTTAAAATGGAGTTCTTGTGGGTTTATGCTTGGCGTTCTAGCCTTGTTGATTTGGGTAGTCTCTAGAGGGTGAGTGAGCTTGGAAATCAAAAAAATGAATGAAAAAGGGATTAGGATCATTGTTAGTATACTTGGGTAGATGTGAGTCTAGTCATGTATCCATGCATTGCCTTTTACCTTTAGCATTATGCATAAGTTCAAACCTTTTCGAGAGAAACCAAAGCTTGGAGTACCCATTTGAATGAGATCATTTTTATCTCATAGCCTTGCCCCTTGCCAAATGTATTCGGTTTTAAAAGCACAAGTTTGATTCACGGTTTGAGCTTAATGAATGTTAAAGGTTAGAATTCTTGGATTGCTTGGAATAAACAAGTCATGATTTGTAATTTGATATGTGATGATTATGGCTAAGTCCTTTTGAGTAAATGCTTGTGTACTGCATCCTAGAACTGAGAACAAGGACTTTGAGTTGATACATTTGAAAAAAACTTTTGGATTTGAGCCCCCGTTTTTAATCATCTCTTCCTAGCTTGAATTTGGTTTCCTTGAGGGCAAGCAAAAGGCAAGTTTGGGGGAGTTGATATACTCATATATTTCGCATATTTATCATGCATTTAGAATAAGTTTTCATCCATATTTTATTTATAGCTAAGTATAATCATAGTATTTGATCATTTATAGGATTTAGAACATTTGCATTTGCATTTGCATTTTCTTTTGTATATATGCATCATTTCAGGTTATTCTATGGATTTGGCGACAATGTGGAAGCTGGAAACATAAGATGATGAGCTAGGAACAAGTAGAGAGCAAATTAATGTCATCTGACTTGCTGTACCGAGATGTTGCAACCGATTCAAATCCATGCCACCTAAAGCGACTTAAAGATCAGACTCTACAAAGACTTTCCATTCCGATTCAGCCTCCGTAATCTTCATAAAACTCATAGAAAATTGAGTTACCTTTCGTTCAGAGGTTATTTCAAGTCATTATGGTCAGTGGTTCAGAAGATACGGATATTTAAGTAACAACATGTCCGTCTGGAAGTTTGGCGACCAATTTCGTTAACTGAACGATCAGCTCGGATGAAGGGTTTTTCATTGCGATTTAGCCTCTAAGATTAAGGGATTTCCTAAGTCTTGTTAGGATAAGGAAATCCCTAAGATTAAAGAGATCTCCATCGAGAATCTCTAGACTTTAAAACCCCCAAATCCAAGAAGAGAATTAGATAAAGAACAAGAAAATACCCAAAATTCTAGCTTTCAACCCCCTTAATCATCCCAACCCCAAACCTTGGTGGTTTACTCACAAATCATGTTCTTACCTCTCTTAAACATGAGTTTAGAGCTGATGAACATGATCGGTTTTTACAAGATGAAAGATTAGACTTTAAGAAAACGAAAATACTTGAATCAAATCCAGAATACAAGAGTTTTCACACAAGAAATCAACAAGAAACAAACAAGAACTAGCAAGAACAAGTAAGAATAAAGTAAGAACAAAGAAGAACACTCAAAAACAAGCAAGAACACCTCTCTTTTCTCTCTCTCACGCCAGATTACTCTCATCCAAGTGAAAGTAAATTATGATAAGTGTGTGCATAAAAGTCTTTCTCTCCTTTGTCATAAGGAGAAACAATTAAGAAATTGTCTACCCTTTCCCTAAATCAAGGATCCATGTTTTGTAGAAGACTTTCATGCCAAGTTGGTCCCCTCACTAGAAGACAGTCACACAAGTTGAGAAGAGGTTGTGCGCCTGGCTTGGAGGATCGAGTCATATTGGTCGATCGTGGACTCGATCTTCGCTTGGTTCGAGTTGAATGGTCGATCATCCAGTCGATCACTTCTTGATCGACTCATGCTGCTCGATCTACCTCTCGATCTTGACCGAATCGACTTGGCTTAGTCGATCTTGGACTCGTTCTGGGGGTGAAACGGGCTGGGAGGTCTATCTCCACTCCTTTTCTTTTGTCCAAGTTTCCCCCTTGATTCCCGCCAACTCCTATGCTCTTCTTTCATCTTCTTGTCAATGCTCAGTATCCATAACAGCTCCAAGTACTCTAAACAACCGCAAAAAAGATGCAAATATGCAAGAAACCATGCAAATGCTAATGCAAAGTGTTTTAGGACTTAGAATGAGATAAATGATGCAAATTAGCCTATTATGAATGATGAATGCATGAAAACCTATTCTAAATGCATGCTAAATATGCGAAATATATGAGTATATCACTCAACGCATCCGCGACCATGTTGGCCTTTCCCGGTGATAAGTAGAGTTTTTCTGCTTTCAATGCTCACACTACTCATGTCACTGTAGTTGATATACTCATATATTTCGCATATTTATCATGCATTTAGAATAAGTTTTCATCCATATTTTATTTTTAGCTAAGTATAATCATAGTATTTGATCATTTATAGGATTTAGAACATTTGCATTTGCATTTGCATTTTCTTTTGTATATATGCATCATTTCAGGTTATTCTATGGATTTGGCGACAATGTGGAAGCTGTAAACATAAGATTATGAGCTAGGAACAAGTAGAGAGCAAATTAATGTCATCTGACTTGCTGTACCGAGATGTTGCAACCGATTCAAATCCATGCCACCTAAAGCGACTTAAAGATCAAACTCTACAAAGACTTTCCATTCCGATTCAGCCTCCGTAATCTTCATAAAACTCATAGAAAATTGAGTTACCTTTCGTTCAGATGTTATTTCAAGTCATTATGGTCAGTGGTTCAGAAGATACGGATATTTAAGTAACAACATGTCCGTCTGGAAGTTTGGCGACCAATTTCGTTAACTGAACGATCAGCTCGGATGAAGGGTTTTTCATTGCGATTTAGCCTCTACAGTCTTCATGAGAGTTTTATGAAATTGAGTTAGCTTTAATTTGGTGGTTATTTCAAGTCATACGGTGCAGTAGTGCAAAAGATACAGATCGATCAATCCATGTACCCGAACCAAAAGATACCACTTGCAAGTGCTCCAAAAAGTGTTTATGCTTTAGTAAAAGTGGGATTAGAGAGGTCCCTTGTCCCTTGTCCCTTGCCCCTTGTCCCTTACCCCTTGACCCCTCTTTTAAGGCCAAGAGCCATGTTTAAAACTCTATATAAGGAGTGTGTGTGTGCTTGTAATAATCATTCAGTTTTTAATCAAGTCTTTTTATCTTATAAGCTTTCTCTTGTTCTTGATTGTTCTTGCTTGTTCTTGATAGTTCTTGTTTGTTTCTTGCTATTTCTCTTCTTAAAAACTTTTGTATTTTGTATAAATTTCAAGTATCTTCATCCTTTTAAAGTCAAATCCTTCTTCTTCTTAAAAACCGCTTATGTTCATCAGCTCTAAACTTATGTTTAAGAGAGGTATGAACATGAGTTGTGAGTAATCCACCAAGGTTTGGGGTTGGGTTGATTTAAGGGGGTTGAAAACTATATTTTGGTTATTTTCTTGTTCTTCATCTAATTCTCTTCTTGGATTTGGGGGTTTTAAGGTCTAGAGATTTTCGATGGAGATCTCTTTAATCTAGGGATTTCCTTGTCCCAAAAAGACTTAGGAAATCCCTTAAAACCAAATCCAAGAGACTAGCTCATCCTTTCCCATACACCATGGATGTTTAGGGAGCTAGTTAAGCCACTTTTTAAGATCTATGCTTAATGTTCTTCACCTTATCTTTCCACCAAACACCATGGGTTAGGATGATAGAGTGAAGAAAGGATTTACACCATACACCATGGGTAAATCTAGTTAGGTTTCTTAAGGCTTAGAGATAGCACTAAAAAGTGTAAAAAAATATGTTTTCAAAACCCAAGTTCGAATTTTCAACCTCCCTAAGAATGAATCCCAACCTTGAATCTGTTTTTAATATTTGAAACCTAAAAATCATTTTCTCCCTGTTCAAAGTTAATTGTTTTCTGTAAAAATCTTTAAATTAGCTTAATTATGCAATAGAGTTTTAATAAATTTGTAAATTCGTGTTTGAGCTATTTTTAATATTTTAGAAATTGACTAGAGTCTTGCTTTATGTCTGGAATTGATTTGGTAACCGTTTGATTTTTAGAAGTAGTTTTCGAAAATCTTGCCACTTAGCATATATTTGTCTAGATAATCCGGTTTTAAGTTTTGATTTTGTAAAATTAGTACATCGGTTGTTTTATTGTTTAGGAGTCATCTAGTAGTAGTATAACCCTTCTGTGGGATTTGTAAAATTGTTTTCGTGTCTGTTTAAATACCGCAAGCAATTGTTTTTAGAATTCTTACCCAATTAAACCGAATTTTGCTTAGCTTCATAAATTTCTTGTATTCCTAGTATCTTTCACCCCAAGGTTGGATTGACATCCTGAAGTATTACAATGACTTGACTATGCTTTAGGTTTGATAATCTCTGAGAAAAAGCTAGTTATCAGTAGTATGCAAGGTATCAATCCAACTTGCAAAGGAAAGTACACTAGGATTGCAAGAACGAGGTTAATCTAAGCCTTATATGAGATTTGAGCGGTGAAATGGATTTCTAAAAACTACTAGACTAAAGAATAATACTTAAGGCAATTTCTAAAATTATAGAGCAACAAAATATTAAAGCTTAAAGATTTAGAACTGCAAATGCGAGTATTAAAAGATTTCTAGTAACTTAAGCAACTAAGGATTGATTCTTGATTTATCAAATATAAAAGAAGGATTCAAGGCCGAAGGTTTTGGATATGTGGAGATTCAAGGTTGGATCTTGGGTTTATGCAAAAGTGAATCTACACAAATATTGAGCTAAATCTAGGCCTAAGAAACGATTATAGATCATTCCACGGTTAGTGGTTAAAACCTTCATCAAACATTTCCCTCCAATCCCATGGTGTTTGGTGGAAAGGATCGGTTGATGAGCAAGAAAGAGCCTTTCTTAACTTGGCCTAACTAAATCCTAATCTCTACCATCGTGGCTTAAAAGGAGATAATCTTTTGGATGGGTTTATGAGATTCCTAAGCCCTCACGAGGTAAGGAAATCTCTATAAACTCAAAGATCCCCATCGAGACTCTTTGGCATTAATCCCTCCAAACCAAGAAGATTTAAGAGTTATAAACATGCTAAACACTTATATCCAAACCTTTAAACCTCCCTAAACCCCTCGGCCTCAAACCTTAAGGTTACTACTCGCTAATCATGGCTAAGCACTCCTTAATCATAAGATTCGAAATGTGAAACATGATTAACGTTAAGTAAGAAGAATATTAAACTTAAAAAGACGAGTTCTTGCTTAGAAATTCAAAAAGTGAGATTACAAAAAGCTTAAAAACCTTAACAATGCTGGCAAGAACTGATACAATACTTGAAATGGAGTTCAAGTAAAGCCTCTTGAAACAGTTGCTTAGAAGCTAGAGATGGTTGAATGACTTGTGGTTTGATAGTCATGTTGAAGCTTGATGCCACAAACTCCAAGGGTTAGACTCTTCTAGCTCAAGGGCTAATCCTCACAAGAGCTTAGGAGATTTTACACGAAATTCTTCAAGCTTGATTCCACAAACACAAGAAGAGAATTCGCAGGAACATATTTGATTCAAAAGATAGACTTTTCTTGAAACAAAATAATACTTTGATTGATTGAAAAACTTGGTGAAATCGAAAATACAAGAACTAGAGCTTATATAATGCTAAAAATAAATGTGAATAAACGGTCATAACTATAAAAAGGGAAACTAAAATCAAGCTGAATGATGAAAAGATCTTCAACTAGCAGTTAGGCTTCAATGGGTGAAATTTGGTCTTTGGCAATGAATGGGGGATCTTCCTTAAGTCTTCTGCACGAAATGAATGAGATGAATCTTCTAGGGATGATGAATGGTAGAGATTAAGCAAGAGATATGGTCGTTGTTCCTTGTTTCCATCTTCTCTTCTTAAACCAATAAAATCGGTTCCACTTTTGGTAAGTGTTTCTCTTTTGATATCTTCTTGGTTTTGATTGGTTTGAGCTCGGCTATTGACTTGGTCTGGCGGTTTAGGGGTCTTCACAGCTTCAGTAATCATAAAGGGACGGTTGAATAAGGTCTTCTTATGATATAAATCCAAGTTTTCCATAGTTGACTCCAATAATGCTCCAATGGCTTGATTTGGCGGTTTAAGTGGATTTGATGGTTCTCCTTTGGTTTGGCTCCGGTTTCCATCTGGTATAATGGCTTGTATATCTTCTGATGTCTTCTGAGAATATAGAATAGGAGGGTGGGTAGAATAAAATGTGCTCCTTCTCCAAGTTTCCTTAAATGGCTCCAAATTGGTTTTAGGTGCCTGATTTGGTCACCTAATGGTTTGATCCTGGTTATCTTCTGAATTAGATAAAACCAGCAGCTCCTTTGGTTTAATAAAAGACTCCTCTTGACATATAACTCCTCTTTGGTTCGTTGATATTCCTTGGAACCCTCTTAAATCCACAGCTACAAGCAATGCTTCTCCTAGTTTAGTTCCTTTGCTCCTTTCCTTGCTTGCTCCAATTATATGAGGCTTGATGTTTACATCATACTCTCCCTCTTGAAGAGGTTTTGTCCTCAAAACATTAGTACCTGCATCACATAACCTTAAGTTAGTTCCTGAAAAATGTTTAGAGTTTAAGAGATTACCTTGATGTTTAGCCTCTAAATGATCCAATAATTGAGCAAATGGAATGTTTTTGGCTTCATTAAGCTCCAGTGTTGATGTAAGCTCAGCTAATGGTGGATTCTCCTTAGTAAACACCTTGTTTTCACCACTGTTTCCCACGTTTACCTCCTTAAGTTCCATAGTTTTGAACTTTTCTTCTCTAAAACCTGCAAAACAATCTCTTGGTAAAGACAAGTGCATTATATCTGGTGGAATCAAATCTAAAATTCCTGAATAGCAAAATAACTAGCCTTATTCCCAGTATTTTGTTTAGCCCTCAATTGTAATACTCTTATATCCTTTTGAGCTAAAGGAACTAAAATATGCTTACACTGGTTAAGGTGGAAAGAATACTCATTTGTTCTCCCATTGTGGCTGACTTCTCTATCATACTGCCAAGGTCTTCCAAGTAAGACATGGCCAGCTTGCATAGGTGCAATGTCACACAAGATTTCGTCCTTATACTGCCCAATGGTGAGTGATATATTGACTTGCTTTGACACCTTTAACTCCTCTTTATCATTTAACCATTTGAGCTTGTAGGGTCTAGGGTGCTGCATTGTTTGAAGGCCAAGTTTCTCTACCAAAGAAACACTTGCAATGTTAGCACATGAACCACTATCAATGATTAAATGACATACCTTGTCTTTAATGGTGCATCTGGTGTGAAAGAGGTTATCTCTTTGCTCCTGATTTTCAAAGATTGGTTGTGCATTTAGCGCCCTTTGAATTACTAGAAGGCTTCCTTCTTCAGCATGGTTGGTGATTTCTTCATCTGAATTTTCAGCCATCTCCTCATCTTGAGAATCATAACCACCATCTGGTCTAAGAATCATTGTCCTCTTGTTTGGACATTCCCTTGAAACATGACCCCTACCTTGACATTTAAAACAAACAATGTCATGGTGTCTATTTGAATTACTAGACTTACCTTGCTCTTGGCGTGATTCATGGGATTTGAATCTTGATTCAATGGCAATGGCTTTGCCTTTATCTACCAAAGGTGTTGGCGTTTGTTGTTGCTGCTGTTGGGATTGATTTTGTTGGCTCCAAGTGTTGTTGTTTGAGCGGTTTCTAGAAGAGGTTTTCTTCTTGATTTGTTGCTCTCTCTGAATGGCCAAGTGGAGAAGTTCTTGTAAAGAGTGGTAAGGCTGCATTTCCACCTTTCTTTGCATCCTTTCTTGTAAGCCATCCATGAATTGAGACATGAGTGACTCCTCTGTTTCTTCTAACTCCAGCCTACTTCTTAGAACATCAAATTCTTCAAAGTATTCTTCTACACTCTTGGTTCCCTGATACAAAGACCTAAATCTTTTTAGTAAATTTCTGTGATAATGAGGTTCAGAAATCTTTTTAGTAAATTTCTGTGATAATGCGGTAGGATTTAGAGCTTCAGTTCTTCAAGTTTTATATTAGGGTTTTTAAATTTAAAACTTGAAGAGCTAAAGCTCTAAATCCTACCGCATCACTTGGAGAAATCTTTGATAAACCTCCTGTAGAAGCCAGCATGCCCCAAGAAACTCCTTGTCCCTTTCACGTTAGCAGGAGGCGCCAAAATGATCATCACTTCCACCTTTGCTCTATCCACTTCAATGCCCTTTCCTGAGATCTTGTGACCAAGGACAATTCCTTCTGTGACCATGAAGTGGCAGTTCTCCCAATTGAGCACAAGGTTGGTTTCCTCACACCTCTTGAGTACCCTCCACAAATTAGACAAACAAACGCCAAAGGCAGAGCCATACACGGAGAAATCATCCATGAATACCTCAACCATCTCCTCAATCAAGTCAGAAAATATAGACATCATGCATCTTTGAAATGTGGCAGGAGCATTACATAAACCAAAAGGCATTCTCCTATATGCATAAGTTCCATATGGACAAGTGAAGGTTGTCTTTTCTTGATCATTAGGGTGAATCAGGATTTGAAAGAAGCCACTATAACCATCTAGAAAACAGTAATAGGGGTGGTTGGGTAATCTTTCAAGCATTTAGTCAATGAATGGCAGTGGGAAGTGGTCTTTCCTAGTGGCCTTGTTTAGTTTTCGATAATCTATACACATCATATGACCTATGATGATCCTAGAAGGTATTAGTTCATCATTCCCATTTTTTATGACCGTGATACCACCCTTTTTAGGCACTACATGAACCGGTGAGATCCACGTGCTATCACTTATGGGGTATATCACGTTGGCCTCTAAAAGTTTTAGAATTTCTTTCTTAACCACTTCTTTCAAGTTCGGGTTCAAGCGTCTTTGGTGTTCAATTGAAGAAGTGTTCTCATCATCTAAATGAATCCTATGAGTACAAAGTAATGGTGAAAGGCCTTTGATGTCACTTAGAGAGTACCCAATGGCCTTCCTATACTTTCTCAACTCCCTAAGGAGTGACTCTAACTCATCATCATTCAGACTATCATTAACAATGACCGGGTAAGTCTCATTTGGTCCTAAGAAAGCGTACCTTAGCCCAATTGGTAGCTGCTTGAGGTCCACCTGCTCACTCCAATCCTCCTCTTGGCTTGTGTTGATGTTGATGTCCTCATTTGCTTCCTTAGACCCCAAGTCATGAGCCTCCAAGCTACCTTCTTCAAACGTCTGCCCCGCAGAGATCGAGTGAATTGGTCGATCTATCACTCGATCTTCGTTGGATCGAGTTGACTCCCTCGATTCACTTAGTCGTTCTCCATCAGATCGGGCAGAAGATCGAGTCAGAAGGTCGATCTCTTTCTTGGATCGAGTGGATGGGTCGATCTGACTGTCGATCTGTTCCTCATATCGAGTAAGCTGCTCGATCTCACAGTCTATCTCTTTGACAATCTTGCGAGAATCAAGGATGCGAACATATTCTTGGGTCTGATCACTTAGGTAGCCATATTCTCCACACTCCTTTGTCAATGCCAGCAGTAGATGATCCTCTTGACCCAATTCCTCTAGCAATTCATCAGCCAAAAGATCCATAGCTTCTATGTAGAAAACTTGTTCATCAATCATCGCTTTCTTCAAAACCTCATTGATATCAAAGTTAAGCTTGATGTCTTTGCCCAAGTGCAGCAAAATCTTGCCATTCTTAACGTTAATTATCGCTCCAGCAGTTGCCAAAAACGGTCTCCCAAGGATTAGGGGATCCTTGGGTTCTTCGTCCATTTCAAGAACAGCAAAGTCCGTGGGGACACTCACATTACTTATCCTCACGGGTAGGTCTTCAAGCATTCCTACCGGGAGCCTTACACTTCGGTCGGCCAAGATCAATGAGATCCTGCATTCCTTAAACTTGGTCAAGCCTAGCTTCTTTGCTATGGAGTAGGGCATTAGGTTAATGCTTGCCCCTAAGTCGCATAAACAATTGCTAAACCTCAATGGCCCTAGCGCATAAGGTATGGTAAATGAGCCTGGATCTCCTAGCTTCTTTGGTGCTATCTCTTTGTGGATGATTGCACTGCACTATGGACTCAATACCATGACGTCTTGACAATCTTTAGCTGTCTTGGCGAGTGTATCCTTCAGAAACTTGGCATACTTCGGTACCATGGCCAAACAATCAAGCAAAGGCAATTTCAGCTCAACATTTCTCAAATGTTTTTCAAACAAGGCTCTATGCTTCTCAACCAGCTGCTTCTTGAAGCGTCCAGGGAAGGGGAGCTTTGGTTTGTAGGGTGGAGGTACGAAATTTTTTATTTTTTTTGCTTGCTTCCCCCACTTGTTTTTTCAAAACTGCTTCCTTGCCTTTTCTTGCCCTTTCAATGTAGACACTGTCAAAGGTGATCTCTTGATCATTTGAAAGATCACTCTCCCCCTCTTGAATCACAATGTCCTCATTGTCTTTAGTTGTAGACCGTGGTGCTACCTCCTTTCGACTCATTAGAGTGATTACATTCGTATACTCCTTGGGATTGGTCTCACATTGGCCGGGTAAACTAGCTTGACCGCTTGTACTAGCTTTTTCTTTCTCTAGCTGGTGAATCTTGTTGTTGATGTTGCTAATCTGTGTAGAGACCTCAGTAAGAGAAGAGTCCAGCCGATTGTTCATATCAACAAATATTTGATTTGTAGTTGCTTGGCCTTGAAGAATTTGTTGGAGCATAGCTTGTACCGGATCTTGAGGTGGGGCGTGAACTTGTTGTTTTTGTGGCACGAAAATGATATACTCATATATTTCGCATATTTAGCACCCATTTATGATAGTTTTGCACTCACTTTTGCACTCATACTTATATTTATTGTAGTTTTTGTCCCATTTTAGGTTTTAGGACATGTTGCATTAGCATTTGCATATTTCTTGCATATTTGCATCATTTTCAGGTTATATGGTGTGCATTGAGTTGCCTTGGATGCTGAGCATGGACAAGAAGGTTCAAGAAGAGCTTGGGAGTTGATGGGAATCAAGAGAAAGCTCGGCCAAAAGAAGTGGAGTTGAGATCGAGCCAAATATCGATGGGTTTTGCCCGTTCCAGCCTTGGATCGAGCAAGAAGATCGACCACCCTAGATCGATTCAAACAAGATCGATCCCAAGATCGGACGGACCAGATCGATCTTCTTTCAAAATTCCTTCCCTTCCTTCCTTGCCAACTCACGTTTTGTCTTCTAGTGAGGGGACCACTTGTGTGTGGTCCAAAGTGAACATTTTACCTAATTTTTGTGTGGCCACCAAGTTTAAAACCCTCTTTTTCTCTCTCATTTAGGAGAACCACGAAATTCTTAGCTTCTTTTCCCCATTTTTAGATCTATCCTCCATTAGAGAGAAGATCCTTAGTTTTCATTTTGTAAAACCTTGATTTTTATTTTAAGTACTTCTTGTTTAAGCTTTAAATCTTTCTTCTTTGCTTAGCTAACCCTGTTTAACACCTCTTCTCTTATGATTAAGAGGGGTTTAAATATGGTTAGTGAGTAGTGTTTCTTGGATTTGAAGATGGGATAGATTAGGGAGATTTAAGTGGAAAGCATGGTATTTAGTACTTAATTTCATAAAATCATTTTCTCATTTAGTGTTTCTAGTGTTAGATTTGCATAAACCATGCAATCTAAACACAAGGGTATTTCTCACCCTTAAGGTGTTTGATGAAATGCCCCAACCAACTAAATGAAGAGATTTACCTTTTTGCACCAAGATAATGGTTGTCTAAAGGGTTTATTGATTCATTTAGGACTAGGCTCTTCATCTTTGCAATTCTTCCCCTTTACTAATGATAATTAGGCATTGGGTTGAGGATTAACACTAGATTAGTACCACCTAAGTTGGGAAAATCTAGGTTTGCAAATGAGATTAGTACCACCTAAGATGGGAAAATCTAAATGAGGTTCTTAATCCTAAAAATGAGAATTGTTAGAATATGAACATCAAGTTAGCCATCTTAATCCTCTTATTCAATTACCCCATCTTTGAATTCTTGCCTTTATTAATTGCATATTTCGAATTTAGCTTTCTTTCCTTGAGTTTAGCCCATTTTGCTTAATACTTGCATTAGAGTCTCATAATTCATAAAGTTGTGTTCTTGGTCTTGTTAGTATTTTAGAAATTCTCTAGTAACTTATTTCGCACCCTGGTAGAAGTTAGAAGTCAGTAGATTTTTATTTCTAGTTTTTAAAATTCATCCTAGGTTCCTAGAAATTTTCTGTTTTGTTTGTCTTTAGATTTCTATTTTCTAAAATTAGTAGTCGAGCTTTGTAAATTCTTAGAAGTAGCTTTCTAGTTGTTTAACCCCTTGGTCGGGATTTTAAAATAGTTTTCGTAGTCATTTAGTTGAAGCAAGTAGTTTTTAAAGTTTTGTTTCCTCAATTAATCCGAAAATGGCTTAGCTTAGATAGTTTCATGTATTCCTAGTGTTTTTAACCTCTACCCCTTTGGATTGATACCTAAAATATTACAATGACAATGCTAAGCTTTAGGATTGATTAAAGCCCTAAAAAAGCTAGTTATCAGAAAACCAAGAGGGTAACCTTTGTTTCCTTGCTGCTGGTGTCTTTGGTAGTTGGCTTGTCTTTCTCCTTGATACCCAGTGTTTTGTGTAAATCCACCTTTGTTGTAGGGAACAAACGGTTTGCCTTGATTTCCTTGTTGTGGAGGGTACACTTGGTCCTTTGGATTTTCCACATTGGTACTTCTATAAAACAAGTTGTAGTTATTGGCTTGATACCTTGGAGCATATCCCTGTGGCTTGGGATAATCTTGGCCACAAACCCAATTTGCTTCCTCAAAGTCTTCTTTATTTCTCTCTTGGAACAATTTTGCGGCTTCACGAACGAAGTGGACGTGTTTTTGACTAGCAAGCCTCATCTTGTCAATTTTTTCATGGAGTGACTTCAGCTCCTTCTTGTGTGCCTCCAGCTCATGACCTCTTGGTGCTCGGTCATAGTCCTCAGAATAGTTACCATCACTCAAAGCCAGATTTTCAATCAGCTCCATGCCCTCTTGCACATCTTGTCCTAGAAAATTCTCTTTGCTTGCCGTGTCTAGTAACATGCGAATTTTTTGGCAAGGCTCCACGGTATATTGTGCTCACGAGGGTCTCATCAGTAAAGCCATGGTGAGGACACTGAATGTTATAGTCCTTGAACCGCTCCATTGTTTCACTAAGGGTCTCATTTTGCCTTTGTGTAAAACCGCTTATCTCACTTCTTAGCCGAGCCGTTCTTGTGCTTGAGAAGAACTTTGACAGGAAGGCTTTCTTGCATTCAACCCATGACGTGATGGTGCCTTGAGGTAGGGTCTTCTCCCAATGTCTGGCTTTGTCCCCAAGAGAAAAAGGGAAAAGCCGAAGCTTGAAGCTATCCTCCGAGATGCCGTTTATCTTGATCATTCCACACACTTGTTCGAAGTTGTCCAAGTGCTCCAGTGGGTCTTCCATTGCCAGGCCATGGAACTTCCTGTTCTGGACCATAGAGACAAATCCAGGCTTGATCTCGAAGTTGTTGTTTTGCACCGGTGGTGGGGTGATGCCAAAGCGATTTGTATGGGTGTTTGGTGCATCACCCGCACCAATGATGCGCGGTGCTCTTGGAAGGTGGTTGATAACATGCTTATTTTACCCATTTTTACTATCATAAGTGAGTACTTTAATAAGCATTTCACTAAGGTTTTAGTGCATAAACACTAGATTTCGAGTATTTGGTTGTTCAAGACTCTTTTCTGGTAAACTTAGCAAAAGACGCATATTTTGATGCAAAATGGATAATTCCGGAAACAGTGCTCGAGGACAGAAGTTCAACATCAAATGAAGGCTTTCCCACCACGAGATCAAGGTCATATTTGGAGATAAGGAAGCCTTATCAGCTGTCTTTCTCCTCGAAGTGGTTTGAGAACAATCCCACTGTTGGATCTCAAGTTATGGAAGAAGCAAGATGGTCCGCCAAGCACCTGGAAGGACGAGCTTGCCGCGCCGCGGCCGAACCAGACGACCAGTGGCCGCGGCACGGCCAGTCGCTCGCGCGGCCAGGCCATTCGCATTTCCCGAGCCCATTTGAAGCCCAACATAAATCCGCAGCCATCTTATGCAAGCTAAGACCTAATCCACGACATAGGGCACTTGACGACCTATATATACTAGTTGTTTAGGGTTTTTCTAGATATCAACTTTTCATTCCTAAATACTCTAAGTTACAGAATTATCTTCGGCGGGGTCATGAACTATATTCTGATCGCAGGGTCTTGAGAGCGACGAAAGTCCTGAATCTCAGATCTAGACCAAAATTGGGTAGAGAGCATCCTTTAAAAGATGTTTGAATGTTTATCGTCCCGATCTTATTGCGTGTTCGTCTAGGACGCATGATACGAGAGTATACCTGCGAAATAGATGTTCGCAGATCGACCTTGCTTGATAGAGTTAGGTTGTTAAAACCAGTGAATCAGTTTAGGGAAAATCGCCTAGCCTCGTCGCCTGACTTTTGTGCGTTTGATTTCTAGTTAGAACCCCATAGATTTCCCGAGAAGTTTCCCAATGTGTTCGCCCCATCTGCTTTTAATCGAGATTTACGCACTTAAATACTTACTTTTCCTGCACTGCTTTCAATCAAGATTTACGCACTTTAATATTTACTTTTCCTGCACTGCTTGCCTGATTTCCTTTTTACAAGTCTTTAAGTTTATTTTCCTTTTCCCGTTGATTATAGAAGAGATTGCCAACCTTCTATATATAAGACGTGATGCTGCTTTCTTTATTTTCTGCAAAAACCGTGACACTTACCCCAAAACCCCCAGTTCCCTGCGTCTTTGGTTGCTCTGATTCTCTGTTTTGCAGTTGACCTCCTCCCTGTGGTTTGATACCCTAAGTACTACAACGCACGCTGTGCACTTGCAGTTTAGGGTCCTACAAATTCAAAGCTCGACGAGTCCCTAAAGAAATCCTCCAATCTCGGACGACTATTTTGACCCCATCAAGCTTTTGGCGCCGTTGCCGGGGAGGTTGCGTTTCGCTGTCCAAAGCAAAGGTCATGATCACAACTCAAAGACATTCTTTTTCTCTAACTTCTAGACATCTTTCTATGAGTTTCATGAACTACCATACCATGGAACACACAAGGAGCGATCCTTACATGCCTCCGAACTCACGCCCACCTGCAGAACTCCTACACCATTCTCGGAGACCGCCGCAGACACTGTTACCACACGAGCGCTTCATGCCTCACCCACAAGGAGGATTACCGCTTCCTATTATCCATGGAAGCGAAACTCTCCGCCTCTACACGCCGCCTCCTGCCCAGAACGATTAGAGAATCACACCTGCTCCCTTATATCAGCAAGTGGAGAATCTTATCGAGGCGATAACAGTGATGACTGATTATCAAACTAAGTCTGAGAGATCTTTACACGCCCAGATGGACTCCATCCAAGGAGAAGTCTCCACAAGCTCCAGGAAGTCGCCAACAACGTGAAGGTATTGGAGAACCGCACTTTTGGCAACATTAACAAACTATCCAGAACATCTAAAGACTTGGCGGATCACAGAGGGGTCCTAAACCGCGGATTAGGCGATGTCCGCGCCCTAAGATACGAGTTCGAGGAAACTCGCGGGACCACCTACAGCATCACGGGCCGAATGGAGAAGGACATACAGAAGATGGAACACGCCTAACACAAGGTTGAGTCACAAGTCGAGGACTTGAGAGACGAGGTTCAGAACATGGCAAAGGCTCAAAAGAAGAACGAAGTCATCCTAGCTAGACTGTCCAAGGAAGAGAGGCGGCTCGACGGGCTCATCAATAAGCTTATAGGAGAAAGGGGAGAACACGAAGCCCTAACCGTTGGCGTCGAGAAAGCACCTTGTTGCTTCATCCAGCCTCACCTGACGCGCGAACTTACCCCTCGGGAAGAGTCACCCGAACTCGCTGAAGACGGACCTACCTCGGGCGTCATCACCCACATGGAGAGACCTCTTACGCTGCATATCAAGAGACAAAGATTGGTAGAATTCCACAAGAATGTGGAAGGAATCCCAGTAAGTGTAAGATTCGATGAAGCATGGGAAAGTTATGGCTTAAAAGAGTACTTTGAAGATACCTTGGAGAGTAAGAACGAGATTAAAGTATACTTTGGTCAAGCCAGGCGTTCGATTACCTCGGCCAGAGCCGCCTACTTCTCCTGCGCTGAGAAATACGAGAGCTACACCAATAGGATCACTCGAGAGAACCTCGACGAGTTCAATAAGGTAGTTCGAGGCCTTCCATCAGGTATCACGTTCATTAAAGCATGGACATAACATCTTATTGGCCACATTTTCTGTGAAAGCAACGAAACCATGCTGGAAATACAAGATCTCTTCACACGAGCAAGGTCAGGAAGGCTACTCCGCATCCTGCACAAGACAAGGAACCTTGGTCGATTTCTCATCTCATGCGAAATCAAGGGGAACGAGGTCAGCAATGCGTTGTGCAACCCAGGCTCAACTATCAGCGTACTACCTAGCCACGCGGTGCGAGAACTTGGTATCAGGCACTCCCATACGACGGAAGTGGTGATTGGATTTGCGGACCAGTCACTCACAACCCAGAGAGTAGAATCCCGGTAAACTTCTACATAGTCAAAACACGCCAAGAAGAAGCTGCACCTCTCATCTTGGGATGGCCGTTCTTAGCTACTGCAGTAGCCATCATGGATTGACCGAACAGGCGAGTCTCATTCGCCAATATCGATGGGAAGAAGTTTTATCCCGCGGTACCTTACACCATGGAGAAACATCTTCTTGAGAAGGATGGAGATGCTATCATGGAGAGACTCGAGGAGCCTTTAGCAGAAGAGGCCACGCAGAAGGCAAAATGACCTTGCCTAAGGTCGAACTCCACATCCAACTAAGCTCCCAAACTACCAAAGTCTAGCTAAAAGACTCTAAACAAGAGCGGCTCAATGGGAGACAACCCATTTTAGGTACTCTCTTTCTCATCTCCTTAACCATACTAATTTTTAGTTTTTATTTCTTCTTAGTTTACAGCATTTTCATAAACCCCAAAAGCACAAAAAAATCAGAAAAACCAGAAAAGACCAAAAAAATGAAGAAGGAAACCCGAAGAACACTCACCGGGCGACGAACCGCCCGTGGGCCGGCCAGAAGGAGCCTGGCCGCGCCATGAGCCACGATGGCGCGGAGGCGAGACGCTTGGCCGCGGCCGCGACAACCCGTCGCGCGGCCGGCCTTCGTCTGAAGACGTTTCCGTCCCGACCTCACCAAACCGGACCTCCTTCAACCTGTTTCAAGCCTTTCAAGTATCCTCCTTGATTCAATGGCCTGAACACGACCTAAAGACCGCAAAGATCACTTCCACAACCGCGGCACATTGCTGTTGCATCAAAGATGGCGAGACAAGACAAGACTCCATCCAAGTCAAGTCAAGTTAATGATCCATCTCTCTACTTACTTCGTCCAGCACGTTCAACGGACCTGTATCCACGAAAACGAAGAAGAACACCACGGTTCCAGAGGATGAAAACCGTAGTGCAAGCTCCAGAAGGAAGAAGATGCAACTTCCTTCACCAAACCGCGAAGAGGAAAGTTCCCGAAGACTAGCTTCTCTCTTCCGCGACCAAGACCTTTACCGAAGCCAAGTAAGGATTTCATATGGCATTGAAGTTCATACTAGCAACACCTGTCTTCCGGGATCCCGAACAGATCACTGGATAGGCCAGCATAGACCCAAACTTCAAGTCAAGTTTCTGAGGTGACGCAATCTTCAAGACGCAAGGACGGAAGATTTTCCATCTCTCATTCACGGTGTTATCAAAGGTCAAGGAACCAAGACGAGTACTCAACAACCGGAGTACCTGTTCTTCTCAACAAAGGCGAGCCAATCATCACCACCAAACGCCTATCACCATCCTCATCCATCACCCACACACGCCCACCACCACCATCCGAAGCAAGGAAGCTCAACCGCGCAACACATTTCCTTTCGAGCTAAGTTTTCGATTTCTTTTGTTCAATCAAATCGATTCTAAGCAGGGACATAAGGATAATGATCAAGTCCTTAGCTCAATCATACCACACGCCCATCCACCCATACCAAACCCAACGCCACTTTCAAGTAAGTCTTCACAAGCTTGTACTTGAATTTACCTATCTTTTTCACCTCAACTCGATTTAAATAAACTGGGGACAGTTTGATTTAAGTCGGGGGGGGGGGGGGGGGTTTCTTATATTACTAACTATGTTTTGATTTGATGAGTCTTATGCATACCTACATCATTTATAGAGTCGTTTTATAGAGTCAAAACTTTTTTTTTCTTTTAGTTGGAAACTATGAACTTTGCTAGGTACAAGTCACTTCGAACAAGGAACCTGAATGACCATTCTCACGGTTTTAGAAGCAAGGTTTACTAAGTTGAACACTGTGAGTGGCTCGTTACAACGGAGAAATTTGTAATCTCTAGAGTACTCGAAGGATCTTGCGTTGACTCCGCACCTAATGAATCAAAACTTCTCGTCAAGGGGCTTAAGGTACTTCGAACTTTGCTCCTCTATTAGACTCTAGCATAACTAAGTAGATGCAATACAACCTCTCCTTCATCTTCCCTTGTTAGAGAAAAAAAAATATAGAAACAAAAGTTTTAGTTTGAGAATGGCAACCTGAGTTCCTAAAAGGACCATGACGGTTCCCAGACATCATGAAAGCTTCGATGAAGTGATCATCCTCAAGCTAAGAAGAAAAGAAAAAAAAATAGAGAAAGAAAGTCGATAGAAAAAATAAAATGATACCCTAGAAAAGTAGGGAGAGATCGACTTATGAAACAAGACTTTTTAATCTTATTAGCAATTCCTCAATTGCTCATATCATTGCAATATTTGAGGTATCAATCCATCTTGGGAAATTGATTTAATGAGAATGCAAAGTTTGGTTTAAGCTAAGCTAAATTAAAAGGTTTAAGATGACAAGCAACAATTAAAAGCAAACTACTAGGTAAGGAAGATACTACAAGAACAATTATATGAAACTAAGCCTTAATTACTACTAATCAAGCACTAATCAAGCTATTAACTACTAATCAAGATTAACAAATTACTAAAAAAACGAAACCTAGGGATGGAATCATTGATTTGGGAATCTAAATGGCCAACCTTGCAGTTATTTAAGCAACTCAAACAAGCTTTCTCTATGCCTAGAACACTTAATAAAGACTAATCCATGATGTGTGGCAATAATCCCTTCACTAATCACCCTAATGAACTAATGATGTTTTAGCCTTAAAATGGTTAGTAAGCATTAATCACAAGTCTAAATGGCATGATAAACACCCTAGGCAACTAATGATGTTTTAGGCTAGGAATATAAATCTATTATTAAGTTGGTTCAAGCATTTCATAAAACACTTAGTGGGTGTGTGAAATGCTTATGATCTAAATAGCAAAAGATTAGCTATTTGGCATTAAGAACACCTTAATAAGAAGAGAGATGAAAGAATCTATCCTAGATTGCAAGATTGAACCATTATAAAATCCTAAATCTAACCCATCCCCAAGTTCCTAAGGAACTACTCACTAATCATAGTTAAACCCATCAAATCAAAGATAAGAGAAAGGTTAAACATGATTAGAGAAAAGATTAATTAAGAAATCTAAGAGAGATATTGCATTAAACTTAAAGATCCAAAGCAAATACAAGGTTTTTCTCCCAAAGAGGATAAAAGTTTAAGCTATGACAAGAGAGAATAAAAGTTTCCATAAAAATTAGGTCTAAAAAGTATTTATAGGAGGGACCCATCAAAGTGACAAAAGGGATTCGTCAGTGTAATGTTCGACCAGCTGGTCGAACAAACTGGTCGAACATTGCTCCTGGAAATGTTGTGCGACCAGCTCGTCGAACATCTTCGTCGAACATTACCCCTGCTCGCTTGGCTTCTTCTCCTTGGTGTCTGTCTTCAGTTCGACCAACTCGTCGAACATCTTGGTCGAACCTGACCCCTGGAAGACATGTTCGACGTGCTCGTCGAACATCTTAGTCGAACATCTTCCCTGGAAAACATGTTCGACCAGCTGGTCGAACAAACTGGTCGAACTTGCTCCCTGGAAAACATGTTCGACCAGCTGGTCGAACAAACTGGTCGAACTTGTGCGAGAAAACCTCCGCTTCATCTTCTAAGTGACTCCTTGCCCCTCCAAGTGCCATGCTATCTTTCTCCAACTCCATTCATGCCTCCATAGCATCCTTATCACCTGATCAAGACTCCAAATGCACCAAAACATGCAAAAGAACGTGCAAAGACATCCTAGACTCTAAATGATAGAAATGCAATACAATGATGCTAAATAAGGATCCTAAATTATGACAAACTTACACTAAATGGAGAGAAATATGATGTAAAATTAGACATATCAACTTAGGGAAGAAAAAATAGGAGAGTTGTGTCTGAAATGTCTTTGTGTGGATGTTTGGAAGAGAAGAGTATAATGTCTTGTAGACCAATACTCCCTCGATAGAGACCGCACGCCTAATTGAATAAAGGGGTCAACAAGAGAAAGGGACCATGAAGCGTATCCGGGAAGGGTGAAAAACTCAAGGCAACTAGACCCAAACGCCTTGAAGCTAAATTCCAAGTTATGTGGCTCAAACAGGTCGATTGCTAGACTTGACGAGTTCCCAAGTATTGGTGAGTTTTCACGTTTTCAAAACTTCTTTTCCTTACTTAGATTTCTGGACTTGACAGAAGTTCAACATCAAATGAAGGCCTTCCCACCACGAGATCAAGATCATATTTAGAGACAAGGTAGCCTTATCAGCTGTCTTTCACCTCGAAGTGGTTTGAGAACAATCCCACGGTTGGATCTCAAGTTATGGAAGAAGCAAGAAGGTCCGTCAAGCACCCGGAAGGACGAGCAGGCCGCGCCACGGCCGAACCAGACGACCAGTGGCCGCGCCACGGCCGAACCAGACGACCAGTGGCCGCGCCACGGCCAGTCGCTCGCGCGGCCAGGTCATTCACATTTCTCGAGCCCATTTGAAGCCCAACTTAAACCCGCAGCCGTCTTATGCAAGCCAAGACCTAATCCACGACATAGGGCACTTGAAGACCTATATATACTCGTCGTTTAGAGTTTTTCTAGATATCAACTTTTCATTCCTTAATACTCTAAGTTACAGAATTCTCTTCGGCGGCCGCGAATCTCTGATTCGTGGTTTCCACTTTGTTCTTTGAGGGAGATTGATTTGTTCTTGAACCCTCTTTCTTTCTTATTGATTTATACAAGTTATGCATTCATCAATCACGTTTTCTACTTCTTCTTTCATGTCTGAGTAGTTTATTTTCGTTG
>JAHZTW010000026.1:3094917-3134827 GCA_020283515.1 Alliaria petiolata | reverse complement strand
TTTAGGGAAAATAATTAAACTTTAAACAAGAGGAAAATGGTTTTAAGTTTTCGAAAGTTTAAAACAGATTCAAGGTTGGGATTCATTCTTAGGGAGGTTGAAGATTCGAACTTGGGGTTTTAAAAACATATTTTTACACACTTTAGTGCTATCTCTAAGCCTTAAGAAACCATACTAGATTTACCCATGATGTGTGGTGTAAATCCTTTCTTCACCCTTTCCTCCTAACCCATGATGTTTGGTGGAAATATATGGTGAAGAACATTAAGCTTGGATCTTAAAAGATGGTTTAACTAGCTCCCTTAGCATCCATGGCGTTTGGGAAAGGATGATCTAGTCTCTTGGATTTGGTTTTAAGAGATTTCCTAAGTCTTGTTAGGATAAGGAAATCCCTAAGATTAAAGAGATCTCCATTGAGAATCTCTAGACTTTAAAACCCCCAAATCCAAGAAGAGAATTAGATGAAGAACAAGAAAATACCCAAGATTCTAGCCTTCAACCCCCTTAATCATCCCAACCCCAAACCTTGGTGGTTTACTTACAAATCATGTTCTTACCTCTCTTAAACATAAGTTTAGAGCTGTTGAAAATGATCGGTTTTTACAAGAAGAAAGATTAGACTTTACAAAAACGAAAATACTTGATTCAAAACGAAAGTACAAGAGTTTTTACACAAGAAATAAACAAGAAACAAACAAGAACTAGCAAGAAGAAGCAAGAACACTTAAGAACACTTCTGTCTTCTCTCTCTCATGCCCCCAATAATTTTCCTAAGTGATTGTGATAAGATATGATAAGTGGATGCACAAAAGTCTTCCTCCCCTAGAAGTCATAAGGAAAATAATATGAAATTGTCCCCTCTTTCCCTAAAACAAGGCTTCGTGTCTTGTATGAGACTTTCATGCCAAGGTGATCCCCTCACTAGAAAACAATCACACAAGTTGGGAAGAGGTTGTACGCCTGGCTTGGAAGATCGAGTCGGATTGGTCGATCCTCCACTCGATATGTGCTTGGTTCGGGTTTGCCACTCGATTGTCTAGTCGATCTGTCATAGATCGACTCATCTTGCTCAATCTGCCTCTCGATCTTGGCTGAATCGACTTGGCGTGGTCGATCTTGGAGTCGTTCTGAAGGTGAAACGGGCTGGAAGGTCGATCTTGGAGTCGATCCCTGCTCCTTCTCCTTTGTCCAAGTTTTCCCTTGATTCCCGCCAATGCTCATCTTCTTTCATATTCTTGTCAATGCTCAGCATCCATCACAGCTCCAAGTACTCTAAACAACCTGAAAAAGATGCAAATATGCAAGAAACCATGCAAATGCTAATGCAAAGTGTTCTAAGACTTAAAATGAAATAAATGATGCAAACTAGCCTATTATGAATGTTGTATGTATGAAAATCTATTCTAAATGCATGCTAAATATGCGAAATATATGAGTACTTCATTACTATCCACCACAACCGCAAGAATCAGACATTAAGAACCTGTTAATTCAGCTAGTCTAAAGCCACTGCACTAGCAACCAAGAACTTCAATCGATCAACACAAGGTTGGATAAGCATGAAGCAGACCTCCGGCTAATCCAGCAACCACTGCATTGTGCAGCTTCTCCACAACCAGCCTATGTTCAAGCCGTGACATTGCGGAGTGGAAAGATCTTACCACCACGGGAACACACACCAACAATCACCGAGGACGCTGAGATTCAAGTGGGGGGGGGGTAGTTTTGAAAAATCAGAAGTTGACAACGAGGTAGAAGAAGTTCAAGAGAGAGTAGAAGACCAGCTCTTCACAAAACTCGAGGAACAAAATATCGGGATAAAGCCGAAACCTACTGCCCGTTGTGAGAAACTTAAAGAACCACGGTTTGTCCCTCCTGCACACAATTCGAAGAGCATTTGAGGAAAATGGAACTCACCATGCCCCTCATGGATGCTTTGGCCTTAGTACCGCCATACCAAAAGTTCATAAAAGACGCAATCCTTGCAAGGACAAAAGAACTCCAATGCATGGTGGTCTTGACACACGAGTGCAGCGCCATCATACAGAAGAAGGTGGTGCCAAACAAGTTCGAGGATCCAGGAAGTTTCACTCCCCCGTGTTCGATTGGTCCTCTCACGTTCGACAATTGCCTTTGTGATCTTGGGGCAAGTGTGAGCCTCATGCCGCTGTCAATAGCTAAGAGGCTCGGCTTTACAACCTACAAGCCAAGCCGAATATCTTTGATACTAGCAGACCGATCCGTGAGATTTTCCAAAGGTTAAATTGAAGACATTCCCATCCGGATTGGTGATATCGAAGTGCCAACCGATTTTGTGGTACTCGAAATGGATGAAGAACCGAGATCCTCTTATCCTTGGTAGATCATTCCTAGCTACGGCAGGGGCAGTGATCGATGTAAAGAAAGGAAAGATCGAGCTGAATCTAGGAAAAGATATTATTCTCAAGTTCGATATAAGAGACGTGATGAAGAAGCCTACTATACGAGGGAAGATCTTCTGGGTTGACACATTTGATAAACTAAATGACGAGCTTTTTGAGGAGCTATCTTTGAAAGACCCTCTGCTAGTTGCTTTGACGAAGGAGAAAAAGCAATATGACCATATAGAGCAAGAGAGTGAAGTCTATATCATGCAACTGGATGCGAGAAGAGTCGCTGAAGATGAAGGCATAAGATCGCTTGGCTAACAAGGGAAGGAGAATATCGGGATCAAGCCGATAAGGATGCAGCGAGCTCGGGCGAGCAGTGCATACGCGGAGATTTGAGTGAACTAGATGTTCCAAAACTCGAGCTCAAGCCACTACCAGATGGGGTAAGGTACGCTTTCTTGGGACCCAACTCCACATACCCAGTTATTGTGAATGAAAGTCTAAGTGATGATGAGCTTAATTCACTCCTTAAGGAGTTGAGAAAGTATAGAAAAGCCCTTGGGCACTCACTAAGTGACATCAAGGATCTTTCACCAACACTTTGCACTCATAGGATTCACTTAGACGATGAAAACACATCTTCCATTGAACACCAAAGACGTTTAAACCCAAACTTAAAAGAAGTGGTCAAGAAAGAAATTTTAAAACTCTTAGAAGCCGGCGTTATATACCCCATCAGTGATAGCACTTGGGTATCTCCGGTCCATGTGGTACCAAAGAAAGGGGGTATCACAGTCGTAAAAAAATGAAAGAGAAGAGTTAATCCCTACTAGGACCATAACCGGTCATAAGATGTGCATTGACTATAGAAAACTTAATTCAGCCACAAGAAAAAACCACTTCCCTCTCCCTTTCATTGACCAAATGCTGGAAAGGTTAGCTAACCATCCATACTACTGTTTTCTGGATGGCTATAGCGGCTTCTTCCAGATACGGATTCACCCAAACGACCAAGAAAAAACCACTTTCACTTGTCCATACTGGACGTTTGCTTATAGGTGAATGCCCTTCGGGCTTTGCAATGGTCCTGCTACGTTTCAAAGATACATCATGTAATTATTCTCTGATTTAATTGAAGAAATGGTCGAAATATTTATGGACGATTTTTCCGTATACGGTTCTTCTTTTGGTATTTGCTTGTCTAATTTGTGCAGGGTCTTGAAGACATGTGAGGAGACAAACCTAGTTCGGAATTGGGAAAAATGCCACTTCATGTTGAGAGAAGGGATAGTGCTTGGTCATAAGATTTTAGAGAAAGGTATCGAGGTCGATAAGGCAAAGATAGTGTTTGGTCATGACGCATTTGAAGCCACCCACTACGGTAAAGGAAATTCGTAGCTTTCTTGGACATGCCGGCTTCTATAGGAGGTTCATCCATGACTTGTCCAAAATTGCTAGACCACTCATTGGGCTCTTATGCAAAGAAGCCAAGTTTATCTTCGATGAGGATTGCCTTCAAGCGTTCACCACTATCAAGGAAGCTCTTGTGAGCGCTCCCATAGTCCAAGCCCTTGATTGGGATCTACCATCTGAGATCATGTGTGATGCAAGCGACTATGCTGTGGGAGCTATTTTAGGCAAAGGAATGACAAAAAATTGCACGTGATCTACTATGCAAGCCGGACACTAGATGATACCTAAGTAAGTATGCCACGACCGAGAAAAAGTTATTGGCAGTTGTGTTTGCCTTTGAGAAATTCAGAAGCTACTTGGTGGGATCGAAGGTGATTGTTTATATGGATAATGCTGCACTAAGATACATCTATGCAAAAAAGGACACCAAACCGAGGTTGCTAAGGTGGATTCTCTTGCTCCAAGAGTTTGATATGGAGATCATGGATAAGAAGGAAGTGGAGAACGGTTTAGCTGATCACTTGTCCCGGATGAGAATAGAGGATTTGATTCCTATCAATGATGCTTTACCGGAAGAACAGCTCATGATAGTGAATGTCCTCGGTGGAATGTACAAAGTGAATAAAAATTTAGAAACCGTAGCCATCATGGAAGAGAAAACCATTCCTTGGTATGCGGACTACATCAACTACTTGGTGAGTGGGGACATATCAAATGATCTCGATGCTTACCGAAGGAAGAAGTTCTTCAAGGACATTCTATTTTTTCTATGATGAGCCGTATCTCTTCAAAAGAGGCTTAGATGGAATCTGTAGAAGGTGTGTGCCACGGTTCATCCTATGGTGGCCATTTTTCCACATTCAAACCCACAACAAAGATCTTGCAAGCTGGATTCTGGTGGCCAAGCCTATTCAAGGACACTCACGAGTATGTCTCCTCCTGTGAAGCATGCCAAAGAAAAGGAAACATCGGCAAGCGTTAGGAGATGCCACAAAGACCAATATAGGAAGTCAATATCTTTGATGTTTGGGGAATATACTTCATAGGACCATTTCCCTCTTCTTACGGAAACGAGTACATACTAGTTGCTGTTGATTATGTCTCAAAGTGGGTAGAAGCCGTGGCCAGTCCCACTAACGATGCAAAAGTGGTACTAAAGCTATTCAAGTCCACTATCTTCCCAAGGTATGGAGTTCCAAGAGTGGTAATAAGCGATGGTGGTAGCCATTTTATCAACAAGTTGTTCGAAAATCTCCTAAAAAAGCACGGGGTCAAACACAAGGTAGCCACACCATACCATCCGCAAACAAACGGGAAGGTCGAGGTATCTAATCGCGAGATCAAGGCGATATTAGAAAAAATGGTCGGAGCAACAAGAAAAGACTGGCCATCAAAATTGGATGATGCTCTGTGGGCATACCGAACTGCTTTCAAAACACCCATAGGAAGATCTCCTTATGCCCTCCTCTATGGTAAGGCATGTCACATGCCCGTGGAACTCGAGTACAAAGCTCTATGGGCCATCAAGCTCCTGAATTTTGATATCAAGAAAGCTCTAGAAAAAAGGTTAATAAACCTCCACGAACTTGAAGAGACTCGGTTCGAAGCATTTGAGAGCTCTCGGATCTATAAGGAGAAAACCAAGGCTTTCCACAATAAGAAAATCAAACCGAAGGATTTCGCACCAGGGGATCAAGTGCTGCTGTACAACTCAAGACTAAGGCTGTTCCCCGGAAATCTAAAATCAAGATGGTCCGGTCCGTTCACGATCAAAGAAGTCTTGCCATATGGGGCTGTGACACTTATAGGAAAAGAAGGGGATGACTACACAGTAAACGGGCATATACTCAAGCCGTATTTGGCAAGTGAGAAATATTAGATATGGGAGGCGACCGCAGTTCGTCTCCTAGACCCCAACACAGCCTAGATGGCTAGGAAGAGTCAAGCAATGAGACTTTAAACGAGCGTTCTTGGGAGGCACTCCAAGCTTATCCTTTTATTTTATTTTGTAGTTTTCCTCTCTTTATTTTTCATTATCAAGAAATTTATAGGTGGATTCAATGATCTAGATACAAAGGTGCATGATATCGGGGAGTCATAACGGGAGGAAACCTGAAGAATTAGTCGTTACAGGAGTGAAATCCAAGTACGGGCCAGTTTGAGAAACATACCCTCGGATATCGAGTTATGACAATGGTCTAACGCCGTTGTTGAAACGCGACCTGGCTTGTACGTCGGATTCGTCCCGTAATGGTCACCCGAATGAACACATACCAGCCTTATACACTTCACAGGGCGATAATCGGACTAGTATAACGGTCACAAACCGATGTGACCTGAGGTACTCTCTATCCTCCTTGGCCTAGCTCCCCTTGCATTGCTGATATTTTGGTTGCCTCCTTTTGAACTTTTGTTACACAGAAACTGTGTAATTTAAGTTTGGGGGATGGTCATGTATATAATCGTGTGTTTTATTTTCTTATTTTCCATTTTTCATCCTTGAGTCACATGCATAATGTTTTTGATTTTTCACGCATTTAGCTGCATTTTCATCCTAGGATTGAGTCTAGATACATTCAT
The DNA here is from genome assembly GCA_020283515.1 of Alliaria petiolata. NCBI lineage: Eukaryota > Viridiplantae > Streptophyta > Magnoliopsida > Brassicales > Brassicaceae > Alliaria > Alliaria petiolata. Next base: position 3,128,465 of record JAHZTW010000026.1, on the reverse strand, counting down.
TTAGGATACATAGCATTCACATAGTGTGTAAAGTATAATGAATCCTTGTAAATAGCCATTTTTAAGTCATCAATTCAATGCCTTAGTTCTTGTTTGTTTGATGCATTTTGAATTAGATCGAGCTTCAGGCAGCAGCGCATTTGGAATTCGTCTTTTAAAATTCGGTCTTAGCTAGATGCATTGCGATTTGAAAAATTTCTCTAATGAACTTGAACCGTTAAAACTGAAAATTTAATAATCTTGTTCATGCTTGTTGATTAACTCATACATTTCACTTGGACTTTCTTTCCTTTTACCACCCTTCTGCTAATCCAACTACCAGACCACACCCAAAATCTTAACCTTTGTTTGAAACCATAAACACTTTTGTGATAGCATGTGAGGCCTCTGCATAATTTTCGAATCTTCTTAGACAAAAATTGTTGGGTTTAGGCTGACAAGGTTAGATTTTCATGTAGACGTTGGCTCACACCTCGAGTCAACACTAGGTTAGGTGGTTTAGATACTAAAATGGCTTGATACCGATATTCTAGGCCGATATTGCTGGTTAGACTAAAAAGGGGTGGGTTCCGATTGTTGATATAATGAAAGAAAAGAAAAAGAATTCCACTGAGTCCGATGGGGAAACGTATTGAGAGATGGCGGCAACAAATGAGGCTTGAAACAAAAAGAAGAAAAGGCGATTCCAAAAAGAAGCAAAAGAAGACCAAACAACAAAGTCTAAATCCGGCCAATAACACCAAAGGTGAAATGCAAGGAACACACATAAGGAGCTAGAAAGTCAAAACCGATCTCCAGCAAGAAAAAACCCCCCGAAGATGACCAGAAAAGGGTAGCACGAGAAGAAATAACGGGTATAAGGCGAAATGCCAAAGAAAATGGTAGCTTAGGAAGGGGCATATTAGACTAGGGTAGAAAACGAAATAGGTGCTTGGGTAGATGGGAGTTTATCCTTGTATGCATCCATTGGTTTTTACCCTTAGAATTTTGCATTAAGAAGGTTCCTTTCATGAGTGATACCATTTAAACACTTAACCCATTCGCACTACGAGTTCATCTTTAGCTCGTGACCTTACCCTGGACCAAGTAAGTTGATTGATATGCATGAATAGGATCCTCGCTTTAAATTTTCTACTGAATGTTAAAGGGAATTGGAAATTTGAATGTGCATCTTAATTGAGATTGATTTTGCTTGATGTTGTGATGAATGTGGCTAAAGCTTTTTGGGTAGGTAGAATTCAATCTGCATCATAGAAACCTGAACTTAGACATTGATTTGATTTCTTTTAAAAGGCGTTTGGGATTCAAACTTCACCTTTTCTTTTAAACCTCACCCCTCCGGTTGGCTTTTGCTTGAGGACATGCAAAAAGGCATGTTTGGGGGTGTTGATTTCTCTGTAAATTGCATCTTTTTAGGACCATATTCATGCACTTTCATCTTAAATTTTATCTCATTTTCACTCATGTTAGGTCTAGATGAGGTTAGGTTTTTGCATATTCTTGCATGTTTTGGAGTGTTTTCTCAGGTGCTATGCTGAATGAGGATGGTCTGAAGAAGAAATCATGGAGAGAGATTGATATACTCATATATTTCGCATATTTATCATGCATTTAGAATAAGTTTTCATCCATATTTTATTTATAACTAAGTATAATCATAGTATTTGATCATTTATAGGATTTAGAACATTTGCATTTGCATTTGTATTTTCTTTTGTATATATGCATCATTTCAGGTTATTCTATGGATTTGGCGACAATGTGGAAGCTGGAAACATAAGATGATGAGCTAGGAACAAGTAGAGAGCAAATTAATGTCATCTGACTTGCTGTACCGAGATGTTGCAACCGATTCAAATCCATGCCACCTAAAGCGACTTAAAGATCAGACTCTACAAAGACTTTTCATTCCGATTCATCCTCCGTAATCTTCATAAAACTCATAGAAAATTGAGTTACCTTTCGTTCAGAGGTTATTTCAAGTCATTATGGTCAGTGGTTCAGAAGATACGGATATTTAAGTAACAACATGTCCGTCTGGAAGTTTGGCGACCAATTTCGTTAACTGAACGATCAGCTCGGATGAAGGGTTTTTCATTGCGATTTAGCCTCTACAGTCTTCATGAGAGTTTTAGGAAATTGAGTTAGCATTAATTTGGTGGTGATTTCAAGTCAAACGGTGCAGTAGTGCAAAAGATACAGATCGATCAATCCATGTACCCGAACCAAAAGATACCACTTGCAAGTGCTCCAAAAAGTGTTTATGCTTTAGTAAAAGTGGGATTAGAGAGGTCCCTTGTCCCTTGTCCCTTGCCCCTTGTCCCTTGCCCCTTGACCCCTCTTTTAAGGCCAAGAGCCATGTTTAAAACCCTATATAAGGAGTGTGTGTGTGTTTGTAATAATCATTCAGTTTTTAATCAAGTCTTTTTATCTTATAAGCTTTCTCTTGTTCTTGATTGTTCTTGCTTGTTCTTGATTGTTCTTGTTTGTTTCTTGCTATTTCTCTTCTTAAATTTTTTTGTATTTTGTATAAATTTCAAGTATTTTCATCCTTCTAAAGTCAAATCTTTCTTCTTCTTAAAAACCGCTTATGTTCATCAGCTCTAAACTTATGTTTAAGAGAGGTATGAACATGAGTTGTGAGTAATCCACCTAGGTTTGGGGTTGGGATGATTTAAGGGGGTTGAAAACTATATTTTGGGTATTTTCTTGTTCTTCATCTAATTCTCTTCTTGGATTTGGGGGTTTTAAGGTCTAGAGATTCTCGATGGAGATCTCTTTAATCTAGGGATTTCCTTGTCCCAAAAAGACTTATGAAATCCCTTAAAACCAAATCTAAGAGACTAGCTCATCCTTTCCCATACACCATGGATGTTTAGGGAGCTAGTTAAGCCACTTTTTAAGATCTATGCTTAATGTTCTTCACCTTATCTTTCCACCAAACACCATGGGTTAGGATGATAGAGTGAAGAAAGGATTTACACCATACACCATGGGTAAATCTAGTTAGGTTTCTTAAGGCTTAGAGATAGCACTAAAAAGTGTAAAAAAATATGTTTTCAAAACCCAAGTTCGAATTTTCAACCTCCCTAAGAATGAATCCCAACCTTGAATCTGTTTTTAATATTTGAAAACTAAAAATCATTTTCTCCCTGTTCAAAGTTAATTGTTTTCTCTAAAAATCTTTAAATTAGCTTAATTATGCAATAGAGTTTTAATAAATTTGTAAAATCTTGTTTGAACTATTTTTAATATTTTAAAAATTGACTAGAGTCTTGCTTTATGTCTGGAATTGATTTGGTAACCGTTTGATTTTTAGAAGTAGTTTTCGAAAATCTTGCCACTTAGCATATATTTGTCTAGATAATCCGGTTTTAAGTTTTGATTTTGTAAAATTAGTACATCGGTTGTTTTATTGTTTAGGAGTCATCTAGTAGTAGTATAACCCTTCTGTGGGATTTGTAAAATTGTTTTCGTGTCTGTTTAAATACCGTAAGCAATTGTTTTTAGAATTCTTACCCAATTAAACCGAATTTTGCTTAGCTTCATAAATTTCTTGTATTCCTAGTATCTTTCACCCCAAGGTTGGATTGACATCCTGAAGTATTACAATGACTTGACTATGTTTTAGGTTTGATAATCTCTGAGAAAAAACTAGTTATCAAATGGCGCCGTTGCCAAACTTGGGTTAAAATTGAAAGTATTAGGATTTGGAGATTAGTGGAGTCTAAGTTTTTCTTTTCTATTTGGTTACTAATTTTGGTGCTATTGTGCTTGTGTTTTCAGGTACATGAACCTGAGGTCTAGATGCGACAACAACCTGTTCACGCCACTAGACAACATCCAACAACTAGGGAGCGCAAGACATAGGAGGGAGAGACTCCTACTTGAAATCGAAGAATACCATCAAGAAGTGATGGCTGACCATGACCAGGTGGAGGATCCACCTCAACACGCTGCTGCTGGCAGAGGAATCAGACAGCCTTACCATCCACAAAGGGCACCACGCATCATTGGAGCCGGTGATGCACCAAACACACACACCAATCGCTTTGGCATAACGCCACCACCGGTGCAAAACAATAATTTTGAGATCAAGCCTGGATTTATATCTATGGTCCAGAACAGCAAGTTCCATGGCCTGGCTATGGAAGACCCCCTGGAGCACTTGGACAACTTCGAACAAGTGTGTGGAATGATAAAAATCAATGGCATCTCGGAGGATAGCTTCAAGCTACGGCTTTTCCCTTTCTCTCTTGGGGACAAAGCTCGGCATTGGGAGAAGACCTTACCTCAAGGCACAATCACGTCCTGGGTTGAATGCAAGAAAGCCTTCCTCTCAAAGTTCTTCTCAAGCACAAGGACGGCTCGGCTGAGAAGTGAGATCAACGGTTTCACGCAAAGGCACAATGAAACATTTAGTGAAGCAATGGAGCGCTTCAAGGACTACACAATCCAGTGTCCTCACCATGGCTTCACTGAGGAGGCACTCCTCAGCACAATATACCGTGGAGCATTACCAAAAATCCGCATGCTATTAGACACGGCAAGCAGAGGCAACTTCCTTGGACAAGATGTCAACGAGGGAATGGAGCTCATTGAGAATTTGGCATTGAGTGATGGAAACTACTGTGAGGACTATGACCGTGCACCAAGAGGCCACGACCTGGAGGCACACAAGAAGGAGATAAAGTCACTCCATGAGAAGATTGACAAGCTGATGCTTACTGGCCAAAAACATGTGCACTTTGTTGGTGAAAGTGCGGACTTTATACAAGAGGACCAGTATCAAGAGGCGAATTGGGTTGCTGGGCAAGAGTATCCTAAGCCACAGGGATATGCTCCAAGGTATCACAACAACAGCAACAACTTGTCTTATAGAAGCACAAACGTGGAGTATCCAAAGGACCAAGTGTACCCTCCACAACAAGCAAATCAAGGCAAACCGTTTGTCCCATACAACAAAGGTGGATTCCAACAAAACGGTGGGTACCAAGGGCAAAGACAGGCACCCTACCAAGGCCACCAACAGCAAGGGAACAAACCGTACCCTCCTGGTTTCATGCCTCAGCAGCAACAAAATCCAGCGCCAACTCTAGATTCGCTACATGCAATGCTCCAACAAATTATACAAGGCCAAACGACCAGTGATCAAAAATATGTTGATATCAACAAACGCATGGACTCCTCCTTTCAGGACGTCTCTACCCAGCTCACCAACATCAACAACAAAATTCGTCAGCTGGAGAAAGGAAAAGCTAGTACAAGCGGCCAAGGTACTTTACCCGGCCAATGTGAGGCTAATCCGAAGGAGTATGCACATGTTATCAACCTAAGGAGTGGAAAAATGGTAGCACCGCCATCTACAGCTAAAGACAATGAGGACATTGTCATTCAAGAAGAGGGGAGTGATCTTTCAAATGATCAAGAGATCACATTTGATAATGTCTACATTGAAAGAGCAAGAAAAGGCAAGGAAGCGATTTTGGCAAAAGAAGTGGGGGAAACAAGCAAAGAAAAAAATATTTTCGTGCCTCCACCTTACAAACCGAAGCTCCCCTTCCCTGGACGCTTCAAGAAGCAGCTGATTGAGAAGCACAGAGCCTTGTTCGAAAAACATTTGAGAAATGTTGAGCTCAAATTGCCGTTGCTTGATTGCTTAGCCATGGTGCCGAAATATGCAAAGTTCCTGAAGGACACGCTTGCCAAGACAGCTAAAGGTTGTCAAGAGGTCATGGTGTTGAGTCAAGAGTGCAGTGCAATCATCCACAAAGAGATAACACCAAAGAAGCTAGGAGATCCAGGCTCATTCACCATACCTTGTGCGCTAGGGCCATTGAAGTTTAGCAACTGTTTGTGCGACTTAGGAGCAAGCATAAACCTAATGCCTCACTCCATTGCAAAGAAGCTAGGCTTCACCAAGTTTAAGGAATGCAGGATCTCATTGATCTTGGCTGACAGAAGTGTAAGGCTCCCGGTAGGAATGCTTGAAGACCTACCCGTGAGGATAAGCAACGTGAATGTCCCCACGGACTTTGTTGTTCTTGAGATGGATGAAGAACCCAAGGATCCTCTAATCCTTGGAAGACCGTTTTTGGCAACTGCTGGAGCCATAATAGACGTCAAGAATGGCAAGATTTCGTTGCACTTGGGAAAGGACATCAAACTTAACTTCGATATCAATGAGGTTTTGAAGAAACCAACGATTGATGGTCAAGTCTTCTACATAGAGGCTATGGATCTTTTGGCTGATGAATTGCTTGAAGAACTAAACCAAGAGGACAACCTCCTGCTAGCCTTGACCACGGAATGTGGAGAGTTTGGGTATCTTAATGAGGAAACACAAGAGTATGCCAAACTATTAGACTCACGCAAGGTTTTGAAAGAAGAGGAAGACGCCTACTTGGAGCTGGATATGGAACGTCCTGCTTTTGGAATTGATGCTGGCTTAAGAGGAAACGAAGAGGACAGTGGCCTCAACACAAACCAAGGGGAGGACTGGAGTGAGCTGCTAGCCCCAAAGGTGGACCTCAAGCAGCTACCAATTGGACTAAGGTACGCTTTCTTAGGTACAAATAACACTTACCCGGTCATTGTTAATGACAATCTGAATGATGATGAGTTAGACACCCTCCTTAGGGAATTGAGAAAGTATAGAAAGGCCATTGGGTATTCTCTTAGTGATATCAAGGGCCTTTCACCATTACTTTGTACTCATAGGATTCATTTAGATGATGAGAACACTTCTTCAATTGAACACCAAAGACGTTTGAATCCTAATTTGAAAGAAGTGGTTAAAAAAGAAATCCTAAAACTCCTAGAGGCTGGCGTGATATACCCTATCAGTGATAGCACGTGGGTCTCTCCAGTCCATGTGGTACCTAAGAAAGGGGGCATCACAGTTATAAAAAATGAAAAAGATGAGTTAATTCCTACTAGAGTTATAACCGGCCATAGAATGTGCATAGACTATAGGAAACTTAACAAAGCCACTAGGAAAGACCACTTCCCACTGCCATTCATTGATCAAATGCTTGAGAGATTAGCCAACCATCCCTATTACTGTTTTCTAGACGGTTATAGTGGCTTCTTTCAAATCCCGATTCACCCTAATGATCAAGAAAAGACAACATTCACTTGTCCTTATGGAACATATGCATATAGGAGAATGCCTTTTGGTTTATGTAATGCTCCTGCTACATTTCAAAGATGCATGATGTCTATATTTTCTGATTTGATTGAGGAGATGGTTGAGGTATTCATGGATGATTTCTCCGTGTATGGCTCTTCCTTTGGTGTTTGTTTGTCTAATTTGTGCAGGGTACTCAAGAGGTGTGAGGAGACCAATCTCGTGCTCAATTGGGAGAAATGCCACTTCATGGTAACAGAGGGGATTGTCCTTGGTCACAAGATTTCAGGAAAAGGCATTGAAGTGGATAGAGCAAAAGTGGAAGTGATGCTCACTTTGGCGCCTCCGGCTAACGTGAAAGGCATAAGAAGTTTCTTGGGGCATGCCGGCTTCTACAGGAGGTTTATCAAAGATTTCTCCAAGCTAGCACGTCCTCTAACAAGACTACTATGCAAAGAAGCCGAGTTCAACTTTGATGAGGAATGCCACCAAGCGTTCAAAACCATTAAGGGAGCGCTAGTAACCGCACCGATAGTCCAAGCTCCGGATTGGGACTTTCCTTTTGAGATCATGTGCGACGCTAGTGACTATGCTGTAGGAGCTGTCTTGGGGCAGAGGAAAGACAAGAGGTTGCATGTTATCTACTATGCTAGCCGCACCTTGGACGATACACAAGTGAAATATGCAACTACCGAAAAGGAGCTCCTAGCGGTTGTTTTTGCATTTGAGAAGTTCCGGTCATACCTGGTGGGTTCTAAGGTGATAGTATACACTGACCATGCAGCACTGAGGTACATCTACTCTAAGAAGGATACCAAGCCAAGGCTCCTGAGGTGGATCCTTCTCTTGCAAGAATTCGATATGGAGATCAAAGACAAGAAAGGCATAGAGAATGGTGTAGCGGATCATCTTTCACGGATGAGAGTGGAAGAAATCTTACCTCTGGACGACTCACTCCCTGAAGAGCAGCTTATGATGGTCAATACCGTGGTATGTGCAAGGCTAGAAGAGAAGCTTGAAGAAGTTTTAAGTCTAAGAGAAGAAGATCTCCCTTGGTATGCGGATATTGTTAACTTCTTAGCATGTGGAGAGGAGCCTACTCATATGGACCGGTACCACAAGAAGAAATTTATGAGGGACGTCTCACACTACTTTTGGGATGACCCTTACCTATACAGAAGGTGCGTGGACAGCCTATACCGAAGATGTGTCACAAGAGAAGAGGCGAGAAACATACTTCTCCATTGCCACGGTATGACATATGGAGGTCATTTTGCGGGTTTCAAGACAGCTACAAAGGTTCTCCAAGCTGGGTTCTGGTGGCCTACACTCTTCAAAGATGCACATCAATTCATCAAGTCATGTGAAGCATGCCAAAGAGCCGGGAACATCACCAAAAGAAACGAGATGCCACAAGTACCAATCTTTGAAGTGGAGATCTTTGACGTATGGGGAATCGATTTTATGGGGCCATTTCCATCATCTTATGGCAACAAGTACATCCTTGTAGCAGTAGACTATGTGTCTAAATGGGTGGAAGCCATAGCCTCACCAAAAAACGATTCAAAGGTGGTGGTTACACTCTTCAAAACAATCATCTTCCCAAGATTTGGAGTCCCTAAAGTGGTGATTAGTGATGGAGGCAGCCACTTCATCAACAAAATTTTTGAAAGTCTCTTGAAGAAACATGGTGTTAAGCACAAGGTGGCCACGCCCTATCACCCTCAAACAAGTGGCCAAGTGGAGGTTTCAAACAGGCAAATCAAGACCATCTTGGAGAGAACCGCGGGAGTCACAAGGAAGGACTGGTCTAGCAAGCTAGATGACGCTCTTTGGGCGTATAGAACAGCCTACAAAACTCCCATTGGAACCACGCCTTTTAACCTCCTCTATGGCAAGTCTTGTCACCTTCCTGTGGAGTTAGAGCACAAAGCTCTTTGGGCCGTGAAGCAACTCAACTACAATCTCAAGACGGCCCAAGAAAAGAGATTAATACAACTTCAAGAACTTGATGAGCTAAGGATGGACGCTTATGAGAGCGCCAAGATTTACAAGGAAAGGACCAGAGCCTTTCATGACAAGAAGTTGGTACACAAGGAGCTCAAAGAGGGAGGCATGGTTCTACTCTATAACTCAAGACTGAAGCTGTTTCCCGGAAAGCTCAAGTCTAGATGGTCCGGGCCGTTTGCGATAAAGGAGGTACTACCATATGGCGCTGTAACTTTGGTTGGGAAGAGTGGAGAAAATTTCACAGTGAATGGGCACAGAGTCAAGCCCTACATGGCGAGTGACTGCAGCAAGGAGAGCACCATGTTGCCTTTCCAAGACCCCCCACCAGCCTAAAAAGATTTGTAAGGAAAGTCAAGCTAAGAGACTTTAAACAAAGCGCGCTTGGGAGGCAATCCCATGACTATCATTGTATATATTTTTGTATCAAATTTATGCTTTCTCTTTTGAGTGTGTGTGAGCAAGGAACAAGTGAATGAGAACCAAGAACCGAGCCTACAAGGCCTAAGCACAATAAACTTCAAGGTACCAAAAACGCCAAACTTTGTATATAACATGCATTTTTATTTTTATTTTTGTGTTTCTTCTCTTGAATTTGTTTAACACCGAGACGGTGTCATTCAAGTTTGGGGGAGGAGAGTTTGTGCTTTGACATATTTTATTTGATCTTATTTTGTGTTTTTATTTTTGAGTCTTCTTACATTCATAAAAATATTTTGCATAGAAAAAAAAAAAATCAGAAAAATTCATAAAAATTTCGAAAAAAAATTCATATAGCTTGCATTTGCATTATCAAATATTGTAGGATTGAGTCTAGATTTTTATCATATAGGTTGCATCACTCATATGCATAGGGGGCAATGATGAAAAAATTCCTTTAAAAGTGTTTTAAGCTCATGTATTGGTTCAAGGCCCTTGTTAGTAGTTCTTTGATGCCTTGTACAACTTTGAAATTAAGTTCTAACCATGCTTGGATCATTTGATTTGATTTTCTTGGCTTAAAGTTGAAAAAAGCATGAATTGAATCAATACTTAAAAATCGGAACCTTAAAATGAACATCTAATTATCATGCTTGTACTTTTGAAAAAGAATACATGGATTACAAAAAAAAATATTTAGGCTTTCTTATTCACTTCACCACTCTTTGTAAGCCTAAATAGAATACCACACCTTGACCCTTGCCTTATTTCAAGCCAAATTTCGTGTGTGATTGCAAATTGTGAGGCCTTATTTTCTGTTTGAACTTGGCATAAAGTGTTAGGTTTTGGGCGACATGTTTAGGCTCTCATAATGTTGCTAGCTTTGCATTTTAGCTAGTTTTAGGCTTGATTGGGAATTGGGAGTTCACAGGTTTGAGAATGGGAAGGTGTTAAGGAAAAAGATGAAAAAGGGATACATATTTCTAGTGGTTGATCTTGATTTGTGATAAGAAAAAGCTCAAAAGAAAGAAAAAGAGCCCTAGAGGCCAAATGCATAAAAGAAATATTTTTAGAAGAAAGCTATCAAAAGAAAGAAAAGAGCTAATATTTATGACCATACCACTAGCCTTAAGCAAAGTAGAAGAAGTTTCCCTAAAAGAGAGTGTGTTTAAAATGGAGTTCTTGTGGGTTTATGCTTGGCGTTCTAGCCTTGTTGATTTGGGTAGTCTCTAGAGGGTGAGTGAGCTTGGAAATCAAAAAAATGAATGAAAAAGGGATTAGGATCATTGTTAGTATACTTGGGTAGATGTGAGTCTAGTCATGTATCCATGCATTGCCTTTTACCTTTAGCATTATGCATAAGTTCAAACCTTTTCGAGAGAAACCAAAGCTTGGAGTACCCATTTGAATGAGATCATTTTTATCTCATAGCCTTGCCCCTTGCCAAATGTATTCGGTTTTAAAAGCACAAGTTTGATTCACGGTTTGAGCTTAATGAATGTTAAAGGTTAGAATTCTTGGATTGCTTGGAATAAACAAGTCATGATTTGTAATTTGATATGTGATGATTATGGCTAAGTCCTTTTGAGTAAATGCTTGTGTACTGCATCCTAGAACTGAGAACAAGGACTTTGAGTTGATACATTTGAAAAAAACTTTTGGATTTGAGCCCCCGTTTTTAATCATCTCTTCCTAGCTTGAATTTGGTTTCCTTGAGGGCAAGCAAAAGGCAAGTTTGGGGGAGTTGATATACTCATATATTTCGCATATTTATCATGCATTTAGAATAAGTTTTCATCCATATTTTATTTATAGCTAAGTATAATCATAGTATTTGATCATTTATAGGATTTAGAACATTTGCATTTGCATTTGCATTTTCTTTTGTATATATGCATCATTTCAGGTTATTCTATGGATTTGGCGACAATGTGGAAGCTGGAAACATAAGATGATGAGCTAGGAACAAGTAGAGAGCAAATTGATGTCATCTGACTTGCTGTACCGAGATGTTGCAACCGATTCAAATCCATGCCACCTAAAGCGACTTAAAGATCAGACTCTACAAAGACTTTCCATTCCGATTCAGCCTCCGTAATCTTCATAAAACTCATAGAAAATTGAGTTACCTTTCGTTCAGAGGTTATTTCAAGTCATTATGGTCAGTGGTTCAGAAGATACGGCTATTTAAGTAACAACATGTCCGTCTGGAAGTTTGGCGACCAATTTCGTTAACTGAACGATCAGCTCGGATGAAGGGTTTTTCATTGCGATTTAGCCTCTACAGTCTTCATGAGAGTTTTAGGAAATTGAGTTAGCTTTAATTTGGTGGTGATTTCAAGTCAAACGGTGCAGTAGTGCAAAAGATACAGATCGATCAATCCATGTACCCGAACCAAAAGATACCACTTGCAAGTGCTCCAAAAAGTGTTTATGCTTTAGTAAAAGTGGGATTAGAGAGGTCCCTTATCCCTTGTCCCTTGCCCCTTGTCCCTTTCCCCTTGACCCCTCTTTTAAGGCCAAGAGCCATGTTTAAAACTCTATATAAGGAGTGTGTGTGTGTTTGTAATAATCATTCAGTTTTTAATCAAGTCTTTTTATCTTATAAGCTTTCTCTTGTTCTTGATTGTTCTTACTTGTTCTTGATAGTTCTTGTTTGTTTCTTGCTATTTCTTTTCTTAAAAATTCTTGTATTTTGTATAAATTTCAAGTATCTTCATCCTTCTAATGTCAAATCCTTCTTCTTCTTAAAAACCGCTTATGTTCATCAGCTCTAAACTTATGTTTAAGAGAGGTATGAACATGAGTTGTGAGTAATCCACCAAGGTTTGGGGTTGGGATGATTTAAGGGGGTTGAAAACTAGATTTTGGGTATTTTCTTGTTCTTCATCTAATTCTCTTCTTCGATTTGGGGGTTTTAAGGTCTAGAGATTCTCGATGGAGATCTCTTTAATCTAGGGATTTCCTTGTCCCAAAAAGACTTAGGAAAGCCCTTAAAACCAAATCCAAGAGACTAGCTCATCCTTTCCCATACACCATGGATGTTTAGGGAGCTAGTTAAGCCACTTTTTAAGATCTATGCTTAATGTTCTTCACCTTATCTTTCCACCAAACACCATGGGTTAGGATGATAGAGTGAAGAAAGGATTTACACCATACACCATGGGTAAATCTAGTTAGGTTTCTTAAGGCTTAGAGATAGCACTAAAAAGTGTAAAAAATATGTTTTCAAAACCCAAGTTCGAATTTTCAACCTCCCTAAGAATGAATCCCAACCTTGAATCTGTTTTTAATATTTGAAAACTAAAAATCATTTTCTCCCTGTTCAAAGTTAATTGTTTTCTCTAATAATCTTTAAATTAGCTTAATTATGCAATAGAGTTTTAATAAATTTGTAAAATCGTGTTTGAGCTATTTTGAATATTTTATAAATTGACTAGAGTCTTGCTTTATGTCTGGAATTGATTTGGTAACCGTTTGATTTTTAGAAGTAGTTTTCGAAAATCTTGCCACTTAGCATATATTTGTCTAGATAATCCGGTTTTAAGTTTTTATTTTGTAAAATTAGTACATCGGTTGTTTTATTGTTTAGGAGTCATCTAGTAGTAGTATAACCCTTCTGTGGGATTTGTAAAATTGTTTTCGTGTCTGTTTAAATACCGCAAGCAATTGTTTTTAGAATTCTTACCCAATTAAACCGAATTTTGCTTAACTTCATAAATTTCTTGTATTCCTAGTATCTTTCACCCCAAGGTTGGATTGACATCCTGAAGTATTACAATGACTTGACTATGCTTTAGGTTTGATAATCTCTGAGAAAAAGCTAGTTATCAGAGATCTTGAAAGGAGGATGAACAGATGATATCGAGCATAGATCACGGCTCCTTAGCCGATATGGACAAGCGCATGAACGAACCTCGACGAGTAGCAGCGACTTGGTCCCTAAAGAAGCACCCCAGAACGAAGGTCCGCCAAGAGAATTCACTGAAGACTGATATCGGAGCAAGGCAGCGGGAAGACCCCGATACAAGCAGCAAGCAAGAAGAGTCACGCCGGCTTAATCACGAAATGGTTCCCCGATATGGAGGTTGCTCGAAGATCCCAAGAAGTTGGCATTTCGGCTTGCTTCCCACGACGTAAAGCTGATTCGGTACAGTAAAAAAGAGTACCCATTTCGGGCAATTTGTCCCAAGGCTTTAGGTTTTTCCTCTTTTATGTATAAATACACATTGTCCCCACGCTTATCTCTCTCTCTCGTTCCACAATTAGTTTTTCTGTCTTTCTTGTAACCGAAACTTTTACTCTTTTTCACCATTGTAGCTTGTTTCTAAAGCTTTAATCTTTTATGCTATTTTGAAGTTATCAAGTCTTGTATCATTGCATGTCTTGTAAAAGCTTCACCCTTTTCTTGTTTTTGACTATCTTGCAACCCATGAGTTACCTTCTTATCCTTATGGATCATGAGGTTTCTCTAATGGCGCGTGAGAAGTCCATCTCGGTTTTAGGGATGAGGTTAGGGTAAATGAGTTAAAGGTTTAATTTTTGATGCTTGTCTATGCTTAAAACATCTTAATCATTTCTTATTTGATGCTTTTAATGCTTAATCATCTTCGCTATTTGATTTATGCCATCAAGCTTCTTCAAACAAACGCCATGTTGGAATGATTGCAACAACCAATCTCATAAGAGATCCGCTCATCCTAGCCTAAGAGATTAGATGTCTAGGGAGCGTTTTGGAAATAATAGAGTTGTTTATTCGTGCTTGCTAGTTTCATGGATCACTACGCGGGAGCGAGGTTAGGTTGTCGATTAGCAAAGTGATTTATACCACGACGGTGGATTTATCTTAGTTCTTGAACTCTATGCTGAAGGATTAGCCTCATTGGTAGTCAACTTGTGCATCAAAGAGAGACCTTTATCATATTTGTCATTAAAACACTTATCCCTTGAATTGAATCTTATTTTATCATAGATTGATAAGCATTGACCGACCACGGCCGTTCGGCCACAGATCGACCGGCAGATCGAGCAGCCAGCTCGATCCGTCCATCTGTTTTTCCCTTCTTTTGTTTTGCGAACTCACACTTTGTCTTTTAGTGAGGGGACCATTTTGTGTGGTCCTATATAAACATGTTTACTTAATTTTCAGAGGAAGACACGTTTTTACACTTCTTCTTCTCCATTTTTAGATATAGCCACCATTGTAAGGCATTTTAAGCTTTATCTTTTGTAAAACTTTGATTTTTAATTAACTACTTCTTGTTTAAGCTTTAATCTTTCTTATTTCTTTAAGCTAACCATGTTCAGCATCTCTAATCCTATGATTAAGGGCTGTTCGAACATGATTAGTGAGTAATCTTTTAAGGTTTAAGGTTGAGGTGATCAGGGAGGTTCTTAAGGGTTTAACTTGGGTTTTTCTTGTTCTTTATCTTAATCTCTTTTTGGATTTGGAGGGCTCAAAGCCTAGAGATTCTCAAAGGAGATCTCTCTGATACTAGGGATTTCCTTATCCCTACAATACTTAGGAAATCCCCTAAACCCAGATCCAAGAGGCTAGCTCATCCTTTCCCAGACACCATGGATGTAAAGGGAGCTGGTTAGGTCATTTTCGAGATCTTTGCTCTGTGCTTATCAATCTATCTTTCCACCATACACCATGGGTTAAGATGAAAGATTGATAAAGGGATTTTTACCACACACCATGGATTAATCTTATTTTACTTCTTAGACCTAGAGATTGCTCATTAGAAATGTGTGGATCTATGTTTTAATACCCCTAGTTCGAATCTTGAACCTCTCTAAGCATGAACCTCAACCTTGAATCTCTCTTTAGCTCTTGTCTATTTAAGGTCGTCACTTTTTAGATTTAAAGTTTGAATCTCTTTTTCCTTTAGCCTATGAAAAATCACCCTTATATCTTAATACTTGCATTAGAGTGTCTTAATTCGAGAAGTTGTGTTTTTGTTGGTCTTAGTATTTTAGAAATTGCTTAAAGTATCAGTCATTAGCCTGGTAATCATTTAGGAGTTGTTAGATTTTTATTAATAATTTTTAAAATTCGTCTTAGGTTGTTTGAAATTGCCTAGTTTATCTGTTTTTAGTTTTGATATTTTTAAAACTAGTAGTTCGGCCTTTAAAATTCTTAGCTGTAGTCTAGTTGTTGTTTAACCTTCAGTAGGGATTTCAAAATAGTTTTTATAATCGTTTGATAGCTGCAAGTAGTTTTTACAGATTTGTCTCCCCATTTAACCCGGATTTTGCTTAGATTTGCTTGAGCTCTTGTATTCTTAGTACCTTTCAACAACCTGATTGGGATTGATACCTAAAGTATTACAACAACAAAACAAAGCTTTAGGATTTGATAATCACTGAAAAAAGCTAGTTATCATGTGAACGCAGGTTTATGTACATGTCAAAACTAAAAAGATGATAGACTCATAATTTAGCATATTTTAGCATCCATATTAGATAGTTTTGCATGTACTTTTGCATTCATTTAGCCACTTTTAGTCCCATTTGCATCCATATTAGAGTTTAGTGAGTTTTAGCTTAGGTTGTTGCATATTTGTACATATTGAGTCTTTATTAGGTGTTTTGGAGGCTTGGAGGACCATATGGAGTTTCATGGATAATCAAGAGGAGGAAGAGAAGCAGCTAAATGAGAAGCAGAAGTCTTTTAGAAGCATGTTGAGCATTTGGAGGTGTGAAATGTATGTGTCCAGACGAAGGCCTTCCACTTAGATTCAGACTCCGAAGCCTTCTTCAAAGTTGTAGAGGATTCAATGAGCTTTCTAATGCCGTTGGAATCAAGTCATTACGACCAGCGGTTCACGAGATACGGCGATTCTTGCAAGACTGTCCGAATCAGAGCAACCAGAGATCACATCGGTTTGAGGTACATCGGACAACAAACAGATGCAAGACGACCAGAGAATGCATCGGTTTGGCCACCTCGGATTGCCAAACCGAGATGAAGCCACCAGAAATTGCCTCGGTTTGGAGCACCTCGGATTGCCAAACCGATGCGGCGCAAGACTGCCTGAAGTGACTGGAAGATCGGGTCAGATGAAGGCTTTCCATTCCGATTCAGCCTCAGAGCCCTTCATGAAGGTTGTAGATAATTGAATCTGCTTTCATGTGGAGGTGGTTTCATGTCATTAGGAGCTGCGTTTAGGGAGATATGTCGATTTCCGCAAGACTGCTCCTCCGGGTCAAAATCCGGTTTGTTCCGGGTTGACCCGGTTTGACCTCCTTCCCTATAAATACTTAAAAACCTAATTTTTATGTATCTTCTCTTGGGCTTACACAGAAAAACGGCCCTTTGGGGTTTTGAGGAGATTTGAGAGATTTATTTTAAGTTTAATGCTATTTGATTCTTGTTCCTTCTAATATTTCATCTATCTCTTCTTTAATCATGCTTACTAGTATTTCTTTCATAGGATTTGTGGGTTTCACCATGATTAGTGAGTAGTTTCTTAGGAACTTGGGGATGGGTTAGATTTAGGGTTTTCTAATGGTTCAATCTTGCAATTTAGGATAGATTCTTTCATCCCTCTTCTTATTAAGGTGTTCCTAATGCCAAATAGCTAATCTTTGCTATTTTGGATCATAAGCATTTCACACACCCACCAAGTGTTTGATGAAATGCTTGAACCACTTTTCTAAGAGATTTACATTCCTAGCCTAAGACATTAGTTGCCTAGGGTGTTTATCATGCCATTTAGACTTATGATTAATGCTTGCTAATCATTTTAATGCTAACACATCATTAGTTCATTAAGGTGATTAGGAAAGAGATTAGTACCACACATCATGGATTAGTCTTTATTAGTGTTCTAGGCATAGAGATGGCATGTTTAGTTGCTTAAATGATTGCAAGGTTGTCCATTTGATTGCCCAAATCAATGATTCCATCCCTAGGTTTCGTTTTTAGTAATTTGGTAATCTTGCTTAATGGTTAATCGCTTAATTAGTGCTTGATTAGTGTTAATTAAGGTTTTAAGTCATATTCTTAGTCTTGTAGTGTTTCCTTTAGCTAGTAGTTTGCTTTTAATTGTTGTTTGTCACTTCAATTTCGAATTTAGCTTAGCTTAGACCAAACTTTGTATTCCTTTTGCATCAAACTCCCAAGATGGATTGATATCTCAAGTATTGCAATGACATGAGCAATTGAGAAATTGCTTGCAAGAAATAAAAAATCTTGTTTCAATTTGGCGCCGTTGCCATATTGGGATTGTTTGATCACTAGGATTTAAGTTTAGTTTGAGACTAAGCTTTCTTTTGTTTTTGTTTGTTTGGTTACTAACTTTCTTTCAAGTGTTTGTTCTTTTTGCAAGGCACAATCACAAGGGAGAAAGCATGGATTCAGATATAGCTTCAATGTTGAAGGCTATATTAGAGAATCAAGAGAGAGGGATGGCTTGGGACCCCACAAGCCACCATGGTTTTGAAAGCTCATCCACTTATCAAGGAGGACTTTTGGATGGAGACTTTGCTCAAGAGAACCAATATGGATATGGTGAGAGATACCAATCTTGGGACATGGAGTATGATCAAGGAGCAACCTATTCTTCCCAAATCTCTAATGATCAAGAGAATCTCAACTTGATGAAGTTGATTTTGGAAAAGCAAGAGAAGTTTAATGAGAGCATTCTCATGCTTGACTTCACAATAGGCACTCCTACTCCATGTTCAAGAGTTGTTGCAACATCACATGTGGAGTCCATCAACACCAAAATTACCCAATGGAATGAGGAACAAGAGGATGAAGCTCACATCAATGATGAACTCCAACAAGAAGCTGAAGGGTCTATAGAAGAACTTGAAGCTCTTCTTGGATGCAATGTTGATGAGAATCTTGTTATAAGATATGAAGATCCTTGTGAAGGTGATTTGGTTGTTGATTGCATAGGGAATGCAAGTGAGAGCTCAATTGTTGAGAAAGAGCTCTCAACCAAGAAGGAAACACATGTGAAACTCATTTCCAAGATGGAGAAAAAGGATAGTCACATTGAAGAAGCCTCCAAGGAGGGTGAAGAAGAAGAATCTCCAATGGCACAACCCTTTGCCAAGTATGTTGGTTTAATCTCCACCAATGAAGAGAGCATTGATGATCCATGGAAGTTACCCTTTGAGGAGGTTAGGATGCAAGAGTTTAGGGGTTGGTTCTATGATGAGTATGATCCCGGTGATCCGAGCTTCAACATGTCGAGCTAGAGACTTAAAAACAAGCGCACTTGGGAGGCATTCTCATGTTTATCCTAGTAAAAGGGATGTTGGAGGTCATGGAGCATGGTATAAGGTCAAATCCGCCCAAGGAAAAGTGTCCAAAGCTTCCTCTAACTCCACTTCTCCTCCTCTTCATGTTTTTGAGGTATCTCCACCTCCTTTGTATATATTTTCTTTAGATTTTCGTTTTTGTATCTTTTCATGTTGATTGAGGTCTCCCTTGGACTTTTATTACACAAGAGACTGTGTAATTTAAGTTTGGGGGAGAGGTTGAGAGATTTGACATGTGTTTTGTGATTCTTATTTTCTTTTGCATACTTGAGTCTTATGCATTCATCTAAAGCATAGAAAAACCCAAAAATTTGAAAATTTTGAAAATTTTCCAAATAATAATCATTTAGATGTTGCATTTGCATTATAGGATTGAGTCTAGTTGCATTTCATATAGGTTTGCACTCATTTGCATTGGGAGCAATGATGAGCTTTTCCTTGTAGAATGTCAACTCATGTAATCAATTCAATGCCCTAGTTAGTAGTTCTTTGATGCCCTTGAACAAGTCTTGAAAGTAAGGATGCACCATGTTTGGATCATTTCACTTGTCACTTAGATCTTAGTCGAAATATGGTCTTGAATTTGATAACCAACTCTACTCACTTGAACTAAATTTTGACATCTAATTATCATGCCTTGCATTGAAAGTGAATTCATGGATAATATACATATTTGAGCTTTCTTACTCACTTTGCCACTCTCAGGCTAGCTCAAGTAGTACTCCCACCTTATCTTTCCTCCTTTGAAGCCAAATGTTCTAGAGTAAATACTTGTGAGGCCTTATTTTGATTGAACTTAGCATAAAGTGTTAGGTTTGAGACGACAAGTCTAGGCTCTCATGTAGATTCTAGCTCTTGCATTTTGGGTCTAGTTATAGGCTTAGGATTTGGGGTATGGGTCGTGGTATTGCTTGGCGCTTTGGAATGAAATTATATGCTTGCATTTGGTATGATGAGTTGTGGAAAGGAGTAGAAAGAACAAGGGTGATAAGAGGCTTGAAAGGAAATAAGGGAAGCATAGTTTGAAATGGTGGATCTTGTGTGATTAAATGTATAGCTCTAAGTTTGAAAAGTTATAGGTAGCCTTAAGAAGAGAAAAAGAAAAATCAAAAGAGCCAAAAGGCCAAAGAAAATAAAAAGGCTACCTAGGAATAAAAGGAAGAGCTAAGTTGTTAAAAGATCACACCATTCGCTATGAGATAAAGGTTAAAGAAGATTCCCCTTAGAGCTTTAAAAGAAGAGATTCATGGGTTTTGCAAGGAACAAATAGCCTTGGGAGAAAAGGGTAGCTTTAGAGGGTTGAGTGAACTTAAAAGGAAATAATGAGAGGGGTTTTTTTTGGACCATTGATAGCATTATGGGTAGATGAGAGTCTAGTCTTGTATGCATCACTTGTCTTTTACCTTTAGCATTATGCATAAAGTTCAATCCTCTTTGAGTGAGACCCTTGTTTGCAATGGAAGCCTCATGAATTGAGATCATTCTTATCTCAAAACCTAGTCCCTTAGCCAAATGAATTCACTTGCATTGCATTGACATGATTCACGGTTTGCAATAAATGAATGTTAAAGAGTTTGTTGGATAGGGAGACTTATCTAGATTGAGATCTTTGTGCATTTGATTGTTGTGATGGGCATGGCTAACTCGTTTGGAGTAGGATGAATTCAAATGCATTTTAGAATTAAGAACTAGGACATTGAGTTGACTGTTTTTGTTGGCATTCTTGGATATTGAGCTCCCACTTTCAAACCTCTCTCTCTTAGATTTGTCATGTTTGTTTGCTTGAGGACAAGCAAAAAGGCAAGTTTGGGGGAGTTGATAGACTCATAATTTAGCATATTTTAGCATCCATATTAGATAGTTTTGCATGTACTTTTGCATTCATTTAGCCACTTTTAGTCCCATTTGCATACATATTAGAGTTTAGTGAGTGTTAGCTTAGGTTGTTGCATATTTGTACATATTGAGTCCTTATTAGGTGTTTTGAAGGCTTGGAGGACCATATGGAGTTTCATGGATAGCCAAGAGTAGTAAGAGAAGCAGCCAAATGAGAAGCAGAAGTCTCTTTAGAAGCATATCATGCATTTGGAGGTGCGAAATGTATGGGTCCGGATGAAGGTTTTGCACTGAGATTCAGACTCCGATGCCTTCTTAAGAGTTGTAGAGGATCCAGATTTTTTTCTAGTGCCGTTGGAATCAAGTCATTCGGACCCGTGGTTAGAAAGTTACATCGATTTCGGTTCGTATCGACGAGTTGGATTGACGAGCTGCTCGAACCAAACATCCAGGGGTTGGGTTCGACGAGTTGGATCGACGAAGGTGGTCGAACCAAATATCCAGGGGTTCGGTTCGACCAGTTGGATCGACGAACCTGGTCGAACCGAGCACACATTTTTTTTCGGGTACAAATTGGATCAAAAGAAGACTTTCCGTTCCGATTCAGCCTTCGAGCTCTTCATGAAAGTTGTAGGTAATTGAATCATCTTTCGTTTGGATATGGTTTCATGTTATTATGAGCTGTGGTTAGGGAGATATGGCGATTACGGCAAGACTGCTACCCCGGGTCAAAACCCGGTTTGTTCCGGGTTGACCCGGTTTGACCTCCTTCGCTATAAATACTTAAAAACCTATTTTTTTGTATCTTCTCTTGGGGTAAAACCTAAAAAACGCCTCTTTGTGGTTTTGAGGAGATTTGGAAGATTTCTTTTAAGTTTAATGCAATTTGATTCTTGTTTCTTCTAATCTTTCTTTTTCTATTCATCTAATCATGTTTACTAACACTTCTTGCATGAGATTTGTTAGATTAGCTATGATTAGTGAGTAGTCTCTTAGGAACCTGGGGATGGGTTAGATTTAGGGATTTCTAATGGTTCAATCTTGCAATCTAGGTTAGATTATTTCATCTCTCTTCTTATTAAAGTGTTTTTAATGCCAAATAGCAATCTTTTGCTATTTTGGATCATAAGCATTTCACACACCCACCAAGTGTTTGATGAAATGCTTGAACCACTTTTCTAAGAGATTTACATTCCTAGCCTAAGATATTAGTTGCCTAGGGTGTTTATCATGCCATTTAGACTTATTCTTATTGCTTGCTAATCATTTTAATGCTAACACATCAGTAGTTCATTAAGGTGATTAGGAAAGGGATTAATACCACACATCATGGATTAGTCTTTATTAATGATCTAGGCATAGAGATAACTTGTTTAGTTGCTTAAATGATTGCAAGATTGTCCATTTAGTTTCCCAAATCAATGATTTCATCCCTAGGTTTCTCTTGATTAGTAGTTAATCTCTTGATTAGTGCCTAATTAGTTAAAATTAAGGCCTTAGCTCATATAATTAGTATTTTAGTGTCTCCCCTATCTAGTAGCTTGCTTCTAATAGTTCCTTGTCACTCCTAAACTTCGAATTTGGCTTACATTCCTAGCCTAAGATCACAGAAAAGTGTTAAATAACAAGGGAAATAAGGAACTTGTCCTTGTAACGACCTAAAACTGAAATGACTAAAATTAATCACAAATGGCAACGGCGCCAATTGATAACAAGCTTTTACCCCTGTTATGGAGTTCAATGACCCACCACTAACCGTTGCAGTATAGTGTATGGGGTATCAATCCATTTGGGAGTGTTTAGTGGACAGATCGGTCATATCGGTTTCACAAGTCAAGCTCGAAATGGTAAAAGGTTGACACTTTACTACTAGAAATGATTAAAGACTGGATCTTGTGTCACTCAAGATTATAAATATGTAAACTTTAAACTACTTGAAGAAGTAAAGATATAAACGGTAAACAAATAAGCTTTCTAAATAAAAGAAGGATCGAGTTGGGTTTCATGAACTAGGTAACTCTCGGATTGTTTATCAAGCTAAAGCTTTTGGATCACATCAATACTTGGTCTTAGATGGTGATTCTTAGGTAAAGGGATCCACAAATCCTTTAGCCCATGGCGTTTGTTTCAAAACTCTTTGAATCTCTATCACCATAGACTAGCTCCCGCTTAGCGGTACAGTAGAAGAAACAAACATGCTAAAATGTCCCTATTGAACCGTAAGACCCCTAGACAGATGGTCAGTCTGAGCCTAGGGAATCGAACTCTTGTTTATGGTTTCGGCTAAGCAAGCACATGGCGTTCGTGTCAAGCCGCCTATAGTCTTTAGACTAGATGATCAATCTAGACTAAGCATTGAGAATGATAAACAAGAAAGAATCTAACTTTATGTTCTAGCTAAGCAAGAAGTCTAAATCCGAGAATCCCTTGGTCCTTTTAACCCATCAAAATCCTTAAAAGGACTACTCACGCGCCATTAGAGAAACCTCAAAATCCATAAGAATAAGATATGACTCATGGTTTGCAAGATAGTCAAAAACATGAAAAGGAAGAAGTTTTAACAAGAAATGCTATGAAACAAGACTTGTAAACTTCAAAATATCATGAAAGATTCAAACTTCTGAAACAAAGCTTGAATGGAGAAAGAACTAAGAGTTTTGGTTACAAGAAAAAACAGAAATTAAATTGTGGAACAGCGTGTGAGATAGGTGTGGGGGACAAAGTTTTTATACACAAAAGAGGAAAAACTCTAAACGTTGGGACCACTTGCCCGAAATGGGTACTCTTTTGGACTGTAGCGTATCGGCTTCATGTCGTGGGAAGCAAGCCGAAATGCTAACTTCATTTGATCTTCGGGCAACCTCCATATTAGGCAACTATTTCGGGATCTTGCCGTCGTGAAGTCTGTCGCTTGTTGCTAATATCGGGCTTATGCTGATGCCTTGCTCTGATATCCGTCTTCAGTGAATCATCTAGCCGGACCTTCATTCCGGGGTGCTTCTTTCGGGACCAAGTCCTTGATTCTCGTCGAGGTTTGCCCATGCGCTTGTCCGAATCGGCTCCAAAGCCGTGATCCGTGCTCGATATCGTCTGTCTTCCCCCTTTCTTGGTCTCTCTCTGGGTTTTCTTCTTCGGACCATCCTCCATACACATAATACCTGAAAAATATTCCAAACATGCAAGAATATGCAAAGATCTAACCTAATGCATCTAGACCTAACATGGGTGAAAATGGGATAAAAGCTAAGGTAAAAGTGCTCTAATGAGATCCTAACTAGTATGAAATGCATGCTAAAAAGATGTTATTTACAGAGATATCACTCTCATCAAAATCTCCCACAAAGTGAACATGTTTTTGTGAGGCTTG
The DNA here is from genome assembly GCA_020283515.1 of Alliaria petiolata. Lineage (NCBI taxonomy): Eukaryota > Viridiplantae > Streptophyta > Magnoliopsida > Brassicales > Brassicaceae > Alliaria > Alliaria petiolata. Next base: position 3,104,427 of record JAHZTW010000026.1, on the reverse strand, counting down.
AAGCAACTTATCTATATTTTAATTAAGAGATTTCATCTCTTTCCTTCTTTGGTCCTCATAAGCACCATCACTCCTAGAAGATCTATCATAGTCTTCACCATAATTTCTATCACTTTAGGCTAAGTTCTCCACAAGCTCTAGACCTTCTTCCACTTCTTTACCCAAGAAGTTTCCATTGCTAGCTGTGTCTAGAAGCCTCCTAAACTTGGCGAGAACACCACAGTAGAGCGTGCTCAAGAGAGTCTCTTCGGAGAAGCCATGATGAGGGAATTGTGTAGTGTAACCCTTGAACCTTTCCCATGCTTCACAAAAGCTCTCATTGTTCTTTTGGGTGGAGCTAGTTAGCTCATTCCTCAACCTCGCAGTTCTTGTGTTGGATAAGAACTTTGCAAGAAAAGCCTTCTTGCATTGATCCCATGAAGTGATAGAACCTCTTCAAAGTGTCTTCTCCCATTGATGTGCCTTGTCTCCAAGAGAGAATAGAAACAACTGATATGCTCTCAAATTTACCCTAGAGCTACTCTCTCAAATTAAGAGATCAGTCGCAGTACTTAGGGATCGAATCCACAGGGAAGGGATAGTCACACAACGAACTTCTAATTTTGAATTAAGCTAAGAAGAAGTAATTAAAAGTAAAAGACAGCAGATAAATAAAAACGATGTAAATTCAGGAGACGAAACACTAGGTTCAGGGAAATTCTCAGGTGATCTAAATTGCAGGTCTAGACAGAATGTTAGGAATTATGAAGAACTGTTCTTGAACTCGAAACACTAACGTAAAAACAACCAACTCTCGCCGCACAGATTATCTATGTCTAAACCCTAGAATTCCAAATCTCTTTGCAAATCCTATCAATTCAAACAAGCATTAAAGTTCAGGAAATCTCTTTGCAGGTTCGATTGTTCACAAAATCCTAAACCAAATCTCTTTCCGAATAGGTATTTTGCTCATCTAACATTAGTTCGGGCAATCAATAACACTCTCGTGTCTACCAATTAACCTAAGATCAGATTCTAGATCATGAAGCTAAAATCAGCATTAAACACGAATCCAGATGAAGAACTCTAATGATTTTATCCTAAAAATTTAATTTGACCTAACAATTCATCAATGACCTTAGAAAACCCCTAAACCTAACAAGCAAACTACTCATACATGATTAATGAAACAGAAATCATAATTTGAATAGAAAGCATGAAAGAAATCAATAGAAGAAATAAAGGGGTTCAAAATCTCTCAAAAACTGAGTATAGGATCTATCTCCCCAAAAGCTCTCTAAAATCTCTCTCTAAAATATTGTGTAGCCTAAACAATGGCTCAAAAACTATATTTATATGCTAAAACACGAGCTGGAGCACTTTTGTAAATAAGGAAATCTTCTGGGCAAATTTCCTATTTCTTCAAGACTTGTAAAATCATGCGGCTTTGGGAATCCACGATTGGTGTTGATCGACACCTATGTAGTGTCGATCGACACTCATTCCAAAATTTGGCTCTCTGACTTCATCACTTTGTAGCTTCTTCCACAATGCTTCAAAATGATCCAAAATCTTCAATTATGCTGTAAACGTAGTCCAACCTGCAAAGACTCTAATAGGACTCTAAAAATACCAAAAGACTCTATAAAAACACGTATATCATGGTCCAAAACGGGTAAAAACCATGATATATCAACTCCCCTAGACTTAGCTTTTGCTTGCCCTCAAACAAAACAGAAACCAAGTATAGAGTCGAGGTTTGAAAACCGAAATATCCAGCTAACCTTAGGAACGCCACATTGAACCAACACCCTTGAATCCACATACCATAGAACCAACCTCAGATAGTATTTTAGTGTACTTACCACAAGCTTAGCAATCTCCCAGTTAAAGTCCAGATCCCTTTCTTCTCAAAATTTTGAACTCAAACAAACAGTATTGACCAAAGAACTTTACAGATTATTTCCCTTCCTTTGCGCCTGAACAAGACTTTCTTGGTACATCTCTCCTATTTTCTCTTCCCTTAGTCAACTGCTGCCCATTTTCAGGGTGTTCTAAGATCTTTTCATTGACTTTTTCTTACTCTTTTGAAGCCTTGAAAAAGTGCTGCTCTTTACTTGTGTTCATTGTGAAGAGACAGGTTCATGAGCTCTCACTAATATTGTTCCTTGTGAGGAGACACGCTCATGAGGATCTTTGCACTATTCCTTGACTTAGACTTTTTATTTATTTTCTTTTCTCAAGGGAAGATCAAGGAGAGACTGTAGTTTTCTTATCTTGTCAGTGCTGAAAGAGGAATCAAGTCCAATGCATACCAAGCTCTATATAGGAATCTGAACTCTCTGTGTTAGATTGATCCACTTGCAGCTTTCTACCTAGTAAAACCTGCAATCAACTACTATGTCAATGGTCCTTCAAGTGTCAATCTGTTGTGGTTTTGTTCCAAGAAAAACTGAAAATTTCAACTGATTTTGACTCAATAAAACAAGTTTTTGACTGACTCAATTGACACTCAAAACAAAACACAATGTCAGTAATCACCTCCCCCATACTTAAACAACACTGTCCCCAGTGTTATCAAGCCCGAAGTTGGCTAAAAGAAAGATTAGAAACAACATAAAAGACCAGTTAGAAGACTTACCTTCGTCTGCGCGTGGTGTCGATCGACGCTATAGTGGGGTCGATCGACACTGGTCTGACTCGAGCTCAATGTCTCTTATTTTCAACTGACTGAAACTAGGACTTAGTAAAACCAAAACAAAATAAAAAGAAAAACGTACCTAACAGTGAGTTGCCTCCTACTGAGAGCTCGTTTTCAGTCATTACCTTGACTGTGTCGGGTTTCAGACGTCTGGTGGATCAGATGGTAGCATCGAATGCCTCCTAGACGAATGTCTTCTCATCCATGGTGGTGTATAGGCATTAGGTTCATGAGAGCGACCAAGGAAGTTAGGAACAGCAGCAGGGTGGGGCTTTAAGTTGGGTGGGACACTTCGTTTTCCTGCAGCATCATCAAAAGAAACACCAAGCCTTCTACGAGAATCTCGTTGCTTGCATAAGTGTGAAGTATCTTTTGAACCTTGGGTATTCTTATTTAGAAGATCAGGAGGTTTGGAATTGATTACAGGGAATGCGTACCTTTGCTTCTTTTGAGGTTTCTGGTATGTAGGATGTGTAGGCATCTGTTTGACAATAGGTGATGGACTTGTAGCATTGGAAACAGCTTCTGGTGTGACCCGCGAAGGGTGTCGATCGACACTAGGAGTGGTGTCGATCGACACCAACCCTGCAGCTCGAATTTCTGCACTTTTTTTGTAATTCAGCTCCGCAATCCTTGTTTCTATGACAAAAACGTCTTCTTCCATCAACGTGTGTTTAATTAGACCCTCATGTTCGCCCATAGTCCTGAAGATATGATTGTTTCCACCCCAATCTTCAAGCTCCACAGCTTTCTCAGAATTCCCATCCAATGTCTCTTGAACAACCAGTTTGTTCACTTGCTTTTTAGAATTCAGCTCTTCTCCAGCGATAACATCAATGCAAGAGATGTGTTTGGATGTTTCAGTAGTAGGGATAGCTTTGTAGAAGACTCCTTTGTCAACATTAGAGAAGGATATTCTCTTATTTGGCATGTCTACGACTGCTCCCACTGTGGCCATGAATGGTCTTTGATAGACTCATAATTTAGCATATTTTAGCATCCATATTAGATAGTTTTGCATGTACTTTTGCATTCATTTAGCCACTTTTAGTCCCATTTGCATACATATTAGAGTTTAGTGAGTGTTAGCTTAGTTTGTTGCATATTTGCACATATTGAGTCCTTATTAGGTGTTTTGGAGGCTTGGAGGACCATATGGAGTTTCATGGATAGCCAAGAGGAGTAGGAGAAGCAGCCAAATGAGAAGCAGAAGTCTCTTTAGAAGCATATCGAGCATTTGGAGGTGCGAAATGTATGGTCCGGACGAAGGCATTGCACTGAGATTCAGACTCCGAAGCCTTTTTAAGCGTTGTAGAGGATCCATAGTGCTTTCTAGTGCCGTTGGAATAAGTCATTCGGACCCGTGGTTAGAAAGTAACATCGATTTTGGTTCGGTTCGACGTGTTGGTTCGACGAGCTGCTCGAACCACTCATTCAGGGGTTGGGTTCGATGACTTTATCCGACGAGCTGCTCGAACCAAACAACCAAGGGTTCTGTTCGACGAATTTGTTCGACTGTCTGGTCGAACCGAACCCAGACGAATCATTTTTGTTACTTTTATGGGTCCCTCCTATAAATACTCTTGAAACCTAATTTTTATGTCAACTTTTATTTTCTATTCTCATAGCTTAAACTTTTATCCTCTTTGGGAGAAAACCTTGTATTTGTCTTGGATCTTTAAGTTTAATGCAATATCTTTCTTAGATTTCTTATTTGCATTTCTCTAATCATGTTTAGCTTATCACTTATCTTTGATTTGATGGGCTTAATCATGATTAGTAAGTAGTTTCTTAGGAACCTGGGGATGGGTTAGATTTAGGGTTTTCTAATGGTTCAATCTTGCAATCTAGGACAGATTCTTTCATCTCTCTTCTTATTAAGATGTTCTTAATGTCAAATAGCTAATCTTTTGCTATTTGGATCATAAGCATTTCACACACCCACCAAGTGTTTGATGAAATGCTTGAACCAACTTAATAAGAGATTTACATTCCTAGCCTAAGACATTAGTTGCCTAGGGTGTTTATCATGCCATTTAGACTTATTCTTATTGCTTGCTAATCATTTTAATGCTAACACATCATTAGTTCATTAAGGTGATTAGGAAAGGGATTATTGCCACACATCATGGATTAGTCTTAATTAGTGTTCTAGGCATAGAGAAAGCTTGTTTGAGTTGCTTAAATGATTGCAAGGTTGGCCATTTAGATGCCCAAATCAATGATTCCATCCCTAGGTTTTGTTTTTAGTAATTTGTTAATCTTGATTAGTAGTTAATCGCTTGATTAGTGCTTGATTAGTGATAATTAAGGTTTTAGATCATCTAATTAGTCTTATAGTGTCTCTTTTAGGTTGTAGCTTGGTTTTAATAGCCCTTTGTCACTTGAATATCGAATTTGGCTTAGATTAAATAGTTTCATGTATTCCTAGTGTTGTTAATCTTAACCCCTTATGGATTGACATCTCAAATACTACAATGACATGAGTAGTAGAGATTAATTGAAGTGGAAAAATCCTACTATCAATTTGGCGCCGTTGCCATTGGGGTTTAGCATTAACCATTAGGATTTTGAATCTCTTTGAGACTAAGCTTTTATTTTACCTTGTTTGCTCATCTCTATTTGAGATGATGAATTTTTTCTTATTTGTTGTTACTAACTTGTCTTCCTTAATTCTCTTGTGCTTTCAAAGGTACCCAAACAAAAAGAAGAGAAATGGAAAGACAAGCTCATTTGAGGTGTTGGAGATGGACAACCAAAGAACCATTACTAAAGCTCCACAACCTCAAGAATTGGTATCCACTCCTACCCAAGCTCAAGAGAACAAGACAACAATTGGGAGCTTTGATACTCCTCATTCTCATGGGTTGAGATTTGGAATCCATCCTCCTCCAATAGAAGCCAAAGCCTATGAGATCAAGCCAAGTCTTGTGAGGTTAATTCAATGCTCTAAGTTCTTGGGGATAGGAATGGAGAATCCTTATGATCATTTGGACTCCTTTGAGCGGTTGTGCAACACATTTGGGATTGAAGGTGTGCCCGAAGATAGTATCAAGCTCATTTTGTTTCCATTTTCACTTGGAGAAAAGGCAAGCAAATGGGAGAGAGCTATACCATCTCACTTGGTCAATTCTTGGGATGATTGCAAGAGGATCTTCCTTCTAAGGTTCTATCCCACACAAAAAACAGTCCAAATGAGGAGGGACATCTTGAGTTTCAAACAAGGCATACATGAGACATTTCATGAAGCATGGGAGAGACTTAGAGGATACACTCGGGATTGTCCACATCATGGGTTCAAGAAAGAAGCAATCCTTAGCATTTTCTATAGGGGAGTTGCTAAGGATCACAAATGGACATTGGATGTGGCTAGCAAAGGGCGTTTTGCAAACCTCACAATAGAAGAAGGAGAGCTACTTGTTGAGAACTTGGCCAAGTCTAGTGAAAGCTACTGTGAAGGGCGTGATACAACACCTCTAAAGAGATCATGTGAAGACTCCACATGGAAGGACTTGCTAGAGAAAGTGGATAGAATGGAAAAGCTCTTAAGTGTGCAACAAAGAGGAGTTAGTTTGGTTCATGAGAAGCACCAAGAGGAAGCAAATTTCGTGGTCAACAATTGGAACTTCAACCAAGGGAGTAAGCTTCTCAATCAAGGGTCTAACCATGGAGTCCAAAGAAATCACCAAGGCTACCAAGAGAACCATGAGATTTCTCAAATCTCTAACCAAGATGAGGAACAAAGAAAGGTTCTCCATCAAATCATAGAAGGCCAACAAATGAATGATATTAGGCTTGACAAGATGATGAGAGCAATGGATGACAAGATTGAGGGTTTGCAACATGAGTTAACCCTTAAGCTTGAACAATCAACCTCACATTTGGAAACCATAGAGTCCAAATTGGTTCAACTCTCTTTGCCATCCAAGAACCCAAAAGATTCAAGCAATGTCATTTCACCAATTGTTGATGTTGAGGTTGAGGAGGAAAGGACACCCAATGGTTTTAATGGACGAATTGGAGACCCAAAGCAAGTAGAGGAGGTTAGAGACGTGGGAAAAGCTCTAAGCTATAGTTTACCTTCCATCCAATGGGTTCATGAAGACAAGAGTACTTTTGAGAAGAATAAAGGGGATGCATATGCTCTCAATGCAAAATGCCTAAGCTCTTTCTTCTTTCCCTCATTGGAGACTAAGGAGGATGTGAGTAATTGTGAGACAAAGGATTTAGCTTCACCCCCAAAAGCATGTAAGAAGAAGAAAGAATCTCATGAAGAGAATGCTTTGGGTTATGGTAATGTTGAAGAAGCTTTAGCATTGGATAGAGCTTGCTTGAAAACTCTTTTCTCTACCACATTGGAAGATGAGAATGAGAATAGCAAGGGGCAAAAGATGGGTAAAGGAAATGAGGACAAGAAGAAGCCAAACCATTACAACCATCCCACTCTTGCTCCATCCTCTCACACTATGAGTCTACACCCTTTTAGACTCATAGATGGAGCCATTGAGTACAATGTGAAGTGCAAGGGTATTCCTAAACCCTTTGCAAGTGTCAAAGCCATTTGTCATTCCACAATGAAGGAGAATGACAAGGAAAGGCTTGAAGAGCTACTCTCCAAGGTTCTCAAGCTTAATCTCACACTTGGCATAAGCTTGGATCTATCCCTTGCAACTCATCTCACCATCACCACCTCAACAAGGAGTCCCACTACTCCCCCTCTCCAACTTCCTAAGGACAAAGGCTAGGGCCAAGGTATGGTCCTCTTTCTATTTCATTGTATATACCATTTTGTTTATATTTTGGTTTTGTTGATTTGGTCTCTCTTGAACTTTTATTACACAAGGGACTGTGTAATTTAAGTTTGGGGGAGAGGTTGAAAGATTTAATTTTGTGTTTTGTGATTCTTATTTTCATTTTTATACTTGAGTCTTATGCATTCATCTAAAGCATAGAAAAACCTAAAATTTTGAAAATTTTGAAATTTTTTCAAATAAGAATCATTTAGATGTTGCATTTGCATTATATGATTGAGTCTAGTTGCATTTCATATAGGTTTGCACTCATTTGCATTGGGAGCAATGATGAGCTTATCCTTGTAGAGTGCCAACTCATGTAATCAATTTAATGCCCTAGTTAGTAGTTCTTTGATGCATTTGAACAAGTCTTGAAAGTAAGGAAGAACCATTCTTGGACTACTTCACTTGTCACTAGACTTTAGTCGAAATAGGGTCTTGAAATTGATAGCCAACTCTACTCACTTGAACAAAAATTTGACATCCAAATATCATGCCTTGCATTGAAAGTGAATTCATGGATAATAGACATATTTTAGCTTTCTTACTCACTTTACCACACTTTTGCTAGCTCAAGTAGTACTCCCACCTTGCCTTACCTCCTTAAAAGCCAATGTTCTAGTGATATTGATTGTGAGGCCTTATTTTGATTAAACTTAGCATAAAGTGTTAGGTTTGAGACGACAAGTTTAGACTCTCATGTAGATTCTAGTCTCACATATCGAGGCTAGCTTTAGGCTTAGGAATTGGGGTTTTGGGGCGCGGTATTAATTGGTGTTGAGGAATGGGTTGTATGCTTGCATTTTAGCATGATGAGTTAGGGAAAGAGATTAGAAAGAAAGGGAATGAAAGAGGCTTGGAAGGAGAATAAGGGAAGCATAGTTTGAAATGGTGGATCTTATGTTTGAAAAGAAAAAAGTATAGCTCTAAGTGTTAAAAGGAATGAGGTAGCCTTAAGAAAAGAAAAAGAAAATCAAAAGAGGCTAAAGGGCCAAAGAAAGAGAAAAGGTTTACCTAGGAATGAAAAGAAGAGCTAAGTTATGAAAAAAAAGATCACACCATTCACTATGAGTTAAAGGTTGAAGAAGTCTCCCCTTAAGTGCTATAAGAAGAAGAAGTGGTTTGTGAGATTCATGGGTTTAGCAAGTCACAAAGAGCCTTGAGAGAAAAGGGTAGCTTTAGAGGGTTGAGTGAGCTTTAAAAAGAATGAATGAGAGGGGTTTAGGACCATTGATAGCATCATGGGTAGATGAGAGTCTAGTCTTGTATGCATCACTTGTATCTTACCTTTAGCATTATGCATAAAGTTTAATCCTTTTGAGTGAAACCCTTATGCGAATTGGAAGCCACACGAATTGAGATTATTTTTATCTCAAAGCCTAGCCCCTTAGCCAAATGAATTCACTTTCATTGCATTGTCATGATTCATTGTTTGCAACTTAATGAATGTTAAAGAGTTTGCTTGATAGGGAGACATGTCTAGATTGAAGTCTTAGTGCATTTGATTTTTGAGATGGGCATGGCTAACTCTTTTGTAGTATGATGAATTCAAATGCATTTTAGAATTAAGAACTAGGACATTGAGTTGATTGTTTTTGTTGGCATTCTTGGATATTGAGCTCCCACTTTCAAACCTCTCTCTCTTAGATTTGTCATGTTTGTTTGCTTGAGGACAAGCAAAAAGGCAAGTTTGGGGGAGTTGATAGACTCATAATTTAGCATATTTTAGCATACATATTAGATAGTTTTGCATGTACTTTTGCATTCATTTAGCCACTTTTAGTCCCATTTGCATACGTATTAGAGTTTAGTGAGTGTTAGCTTAGGTTGTTGCATATTTGCACATATTGAGTCCTTATTAGGTGTTTTGGAGGCTTGGAGAACCATATGGAGTTTCATGGATAGCCAAGAGGAGCAAGAGAAGCAGCCAAATGAGAAGCAGAAGTCTCTTTAGAAGCATATCTAGCATTTGGAGGTGCGAAATGTATGGGTCCGGACGAAGGCCTTGCACTGAGATTCAGACTCCGAAGCCTTCTT
>JAHZTW010000026.1:3067208-3093960 GCA_020283515.1 Alliaria petiolata | reverse complement strand
TTAATCTTGATTAGTAGTTAATCGCTTGATTAGTGCTTGATTAGTGATAATTAAGGTTTTAGATCATCTAATTAGTCTTATAGTGTCTCTTTTAGGTTGTAGCTTGGTTTTAATAGCCCTTTGTCACTTGAATATCGAATTTGGCTTAGATTAAATAGTTTCATGTATTCCTAGTGTTGTTAATCTTAACCTCATATGGATTGACATCTCAAATACTACAATGACATGAGTAGTAAAGATTAATTGAAGTGGAAAAATCCTACTATCAATTTGGCGCCGTTGCCGGGGAGGTTTATCATTGACCATTAGGATTTTGAATCTCTTTGAGACTAAGATTTTATTTTACCTTGTTTGCTCATTTCTATTTGAGATGATGAATTTTTTCTTATTTGTTGTTACTAATTTGTCTTCCTTAATTCTTACCCTCTTTTTGAACTCAGCTAGCTTTTCTGCACTAATGGGTGGCCTTAAGTGTTTGGGTAGAGGAGGATATGGAACTTCAGGCTTCTACACCCTTTCCTCTGCAGTTGTGAACGCTTCACGTGATGTCTGGGAGTGGTGTCGATCGACACCCAGCTGGTATCGATCGACACTGGACGTTTGTGTTGAGGGTGCTGTGTCGATCGAGCTCGATTTTGGTCCGTCAGAGCTCGAAGAATCGGGATTTTTCACTGGTGTCGATCGACACTCAGCAGTGGTGTCGAGTTTCTTCCTCTTCAGCCTGAAACTCCACGATTTCTTCAGCATTTGGACCCCTTTTCAGCACTGGTTGAAGGTTCCCTCCACTCTGGATCGTGATAGCATTCACATAATGCCTTGGATACACGTCTGTCTTTCCAGGAAGACAATCCTCTTGTCTCTTCAAAGCTCCAGCAGTTTGAGCTACCTGAACATCCAATTTCTTGACATGAGAACTGAAGGACTCGAATTTCCCATTCAGATCAGTGTATAGAGCATCTTCCCATTGAAGTCCACAGTCATCTTCTGTTGACCCTCGAAGATCTGTTGAATCTTGGACTTCACCTAATTGTCTTGTGCAGGAGGATTTTGGTAAGAAGATGAACCATAAGTTCTATTGAAGCTGTTGCTCTGAAAAAGCTTCTTGTAAGAAGAACCATAGCCTTGCAGATTTCCAAATCTTTGACCTTTAAAACCAGCACAATTGATGTAGTTAACTTCTTCTTCCTCACGCTCAAAAGTAACAACTTCATTAGCAAAGTGAACTTGCTTCTTTCCCATCAAGATGTCCAGCTTCCTGTTAACCTCAGCTATTTGGCTTCCTCCATTTGCACCAGCATGTTGTTTCCTCTCAAAGTCTGCATTATTGGTGCTGTTGCAAGAAGCCAAATTCTCTATAAGCACCATCGCATCTTCTGGATATCTGGTGTTGAAGTTGCCATTGCTCGCAGCGTCTAAAGCCATCTGGTACCTCCAATCATTCCCTCCGTAAAAGATTCCGATAAGCTGCGGTTCGCTGAAACCATGATGTGGGCAGTCCCTTTGGTAAGCTTTGAATCTCACCCAAGAAGCCTTGAATGCTTCAGTGGGTCCTTGGGAGAATGTGGTGATCTTTGTCCTCAGCTCCTCAGACCTTGCATCATCAAAGACGTTGCATAAGAATGTATTCTTTGTTTCTTCCCAAGTGGTTAAGGATCCTGGATCCAACTTTTTCAGCCAGTATGATGCATCTCCAGCAAGCGAGTAAAGGAAAAGCTTACAGAAAAGATAATCATACGACACTCCATTAGCCTTAATGCTTGATGCCAAGTCCTCGAATCTTTCAATGTGGTCCATAGGGTGTTCACTAGGAAGACCATGGAAGGGATGTTGAGCTACAAGTGTGTAGTAAGCAGGCTTCAGCTCGAAGTCATTCCTCTGAAATGCAGGACGACGGATCGCAGCTCTATTAGCATAGAACTGGTATGGTCGGTTGTATTCACCTAGAGTTCTTCCGCGTCCAACGTCTGCGTGTGCTCGGCGTCGATCGACACCAAGGTTGTGTCGATCGACACCTACTGGTTCGATGACAGCAACTCTGTTCTCATCGATTCTATGTCTTTGCGCATTCCTTATGTTCCCCTCTGCATCAACCAAATTGCCTTCAGCGTCTCAGATTAGAACCATAAGATCAGCCATCTCTGTCTGCGGAGGATGTCGATCGCTGCTATTGGTGTCGATCGACACTCGTGTGGTCTTGCGGTTCCTACGTTCGAGACGACCTCCTAGTTGAGTGCGATTAGTTCCTTGTCCTTGTTGCTTCTGGTAATGCGATTAAGCATGCACCTGAAAACAAGAATAAGAAACTAAAATTAGTAACCAAAACCAAAAATTAAAACCTAGACAAAATTCTAACACTATAAATTTGTAGGTAACTAATCTCCTTCCCCGGCAACGGCGCCAAAATTTGATATGCTCTCAAATTTACCCTAGAGCTACTCTCTAAAATTAAGAGATCAGTCGCAGTACTTTGGGATCGAATCCACAGGGAAAGGATAGTCACACAACGAACTTCTAACTTCGAATTAAGCTAAGAAGAAGTAACTAAAATTAAAAGACAGTAGATAAATAAAAACGATGTAAATTCAGGGACGAATTGCTAGGTTCAGGAAAATTCTCAGGTGATCTAAATTACAGGTCTAGATAGAATATTAGGAATTATGAAGAATTGTTCTTGAACTCGAAATAATAATGTAAAATCAACCAACTCTCGCCGCAAAGATTATCTATGTCTAAACCCTAGAATTCCAAATCTCTTTGCAAATCCTATCAATTCAAACAAGCATTAAAGTTCAGGTTCGATTGTTCACAAAATCCTAAACCAAATCTCTTTGCGAATAGGTATTTTGCTCATCTAAGATTAGTTCGGGCAATCAATAACACTCTCGTGTCTACCAATTAACCTAAGATCAGATTCTAGGTCATGAAGCTAAAATCAGCATTAAACACAAATCCAGATGAAGAACTCTAATGATTTTATCCTAACAATTTAATTTGACCTAACAATTCATCAATCACCTTTGAAAAACCCTAAACCTAACAAGCAAACTACTCAGACATGATCAATGAAACACAAATCATAATTTGAATAGAAAGCATTAAAGAAATCAATAGAAGAAATAAATGAGTTCCAAATCTGCTCTGAAGGAGTCCAAATTCTTCTCTCCAAAAACTCTCTAAAAATCTCTCTCTAAAATAATGTGTGTGTTCTGCCTAAACAATGGCTGAAAAACTATATTTATATGCTAAAACACGAGCTGGAGCACTTTTGTAAATAAGGAAATCTTCTGGGCAAATTTCCTTTTTCTTCAAGACTTGTAAAATCAGGCGGCTTTGGGAATCCACGATTGGTGTCGATCGACGACACCAATGTAGTGTCGATCGACACTCATTCCAAAATCTGGTTTTCTGACTTCATCACTTTGTAGCTTCTTCCACAATGCTCGAGAATGATCCAAAATCTCCAATTATGCTCCAAACGTAGTCCAACCTGCAAAGACTCTAATAGGACTCTAAAAATACCAAAAGACTCTATAAAAACACTTATACCATGGTCCAAAAACGGGTAAAAACCATGATATATCAACAACCTCAGCTTGAAACCATCTTAGGATATGCCATTGATCTTAGTCATATCACAAATCCTATCAAACTCATCCAAATGGTCGAGAGGATCATCCAAAGCCAACCCATGCAACTTGTTGTGTTGTACCAAGTTAATCAACCCACTCTTGATCTCAAAGTTGTTGTTCTCAACTGGAGGAGGGATGATATATTGGCGGTTAACATGAGTATTAGGAGCATCTCCAGCCCCAATGTGCCTAGGTAGGCATGGAGGATGTTGAGCCACTCTAGGGATTTTGTTTCCATGCCCTTGGTTTCCTTGTGGTATTCCATTACCACCTTCTCCTTGTGGAATATCCATTCCCAAACGCTGAATGTGTGCTTGGCGTTCTCTTTCTCTTCTCACAAAAGCTCCTCTTGTCAAACGGTGAATGTTATCTAGAGGCTCAACTAGGTTGTTGCTTCCACTAGATCGCAAGTTCATACACCTATAAGAGAAAGAGCAAACCAAGCAAGAGGACTAATAAAGAAAGTGAAAAATAAAGCTTAGTCTCAAGTAGAATTAAAATCCTAATGCACAATATCAAATCCAAATGGCAACGGCCCCAATTTGATAAGAAGATTTTTCCTTGTTCTTAAACAATTACTCAAACCCAACTCATGTCATTGTAGTGTTTGAGGATCAATCCATATGGGTATGGTTATGATAATAGGAATCCTTAATATAAGCAAGCATAAAAGTTCTGAGGTTTAACTAGCAACCTAAGTGATTAAACCAAACAAAAGTAACTAACACCTTAATTAAACAATAAATGCAATAATGAAACAAATCAAAGGCTAATTAACTACTAAACAAGATTATCAAATGACTAAAACGAATCCAAGGATGGGGTTATCAGTCTAAGGTGTTCCAAGATCTAATCTTTGATGTCAATCAATCACAATATATGCTAATCCCTAAGCTTAGAACTCAATAGCAAGACTAATCCACTTTCATGGCACTAATCCCTTCATTAATCAATATGATCCCTCTAATGATCGTAACCTCACAATAACTTTAACACCAAGAGATCCGATGGAATGATCGATTGGTTTTGTCCGAAAGGATATGAAACGGTTTGGGGGATTTTGGAGAAAGAGTGGGAGGCGAAAAGCACCTCACAATCTAACTTTAACACCAAGAGATCCGATGGAATGATCGATTGGTTTTGTCCGAAAGGATATGAAACGGTTTGGGGGATTTTGGGGAAAGAGTGGGAGGCGAAAAGCATACAAGAGATGCGGATAGCTCTTGCATACAACTGAATGGATCTAAGGATATGACGCACCAGAGATTCAATCAGGTTTTCTCAAGCATATTATGCACAAAGAGAGATGATCTTCTTAAAAAGGTTTTTGATAAAAAGAAAGATGAAACTAAACTCATCTCTCGGCCAAGTTATAAAGAGAGATGAGGAACACGGAAACAATGAATGCAATGAGTCAGTCTCGGGACAAACCCCTTGACTGATCATGCAAGACAAAGAACAAAGTTTGAAAATAAAACAAAACATAAAAACGACTAAGTGTAAAGTGTCGCATGAACTTCCAAGCCGCGAAAGATAGAAAGAAATGGGCTTGGACAAGTGAATGATCAAATGGGCAAAGACAAAGTAACACACTTGCCTCGTTAAAAACCTTAAAGGGAAAACCCATTGGGACAAAACTCTTTAAGGGAAAATGAGCACAAAATGTGTTACTAGCCCATTTATCATTCACCGGCTTGAATACATATCAATGTGATATATCTCGCCTTTGCTTCGTCATATAGTCCGTCTTGTATCTGATTCAACAATGTTTATAAAGCATTATGGAATGCCTTAGTCTTAGAACGGGTCATGGGGCCTTTGATAACTTCTTGATCCTCCTCTTCCTCGGCTACAAGCTTAAGTATATCCATTCCATCCTCTGGTACAAGCTTGTGTTCCAAAGGCATGTTGTCCATGATCATACCATTATCAAGAACAAACTCTCATTTGTCAAAAGGAAGCTAACAAGCATTATGAAACAGTTCTAAATTGCTAATAAACACCCTAGATAATCACTTTCATGAGTTAGGAATGTAAATCCCTTGTTTAGTTGGTTGGAGAATTTCAACAAACACCTTGTGGGTGAGATATTCCCTAAGGCCTAGTTTTAGCTTGATCATGGCTAAACTAGCATTTAAAACACTAAACAAGGAGGGAAATGAGAAGATCTAACCCTAGACATCAAGATTAATCCTTAAAACACCCTAGATCTAACCAATCCCTAGATCCTAATGAAACTACTCACTAATTATGATTAAACCATGAAATCTTATGAAAGAGATGAAGATAAACATGATTAGAGATATAGAGAATGAAAGATTAACAAAGATAAGTAGTAAAATGCATAAACTCAAATAAATGTCTTACAAAATCACTTAGAAACCAAAGAGTAAGGTTTTCTAAGCAAGAACAAAAGATTAAAAGATACTTAGGAAAATTTAGGTTTTTTTTCTTTTATAGTGAACAGTGGACGAACCGGGTCAACCCAGAACAAACTGGTATTGACTCGGTTTAAGGCTGAAAAATCGCGCAGCGTATCGAGTTTGCCAGGTCGATATGCAGCTCGATACGCTGCTAAAGAAGTTCTCCAAGGGCTGTGTCGAGCTTGGTGGCTCGGCACAAATGCTCGACACGCCGTCTTCAAATACTCGGTTGGGTTGCGTATCGAGCTTAGCAGCTCGATACAAACGCTCGATACGCTCATGTCATTTCTCCGGGTGGACTTTGTATCGAGCTTGCTAGCTCGATACAAACGGTCGATATGCAGTCTCCGTCTTCTCTGCCAAGCGATATCGAGCTTAGTAGCTCGACACTAAGCTTGATACACTTCTAAAAGATCTCTTCTCTCCATTTGGCCAATTCTCTTGCTCCTCTTGATCATCCATAGTCTCCATTTGGCTCTCCATGCCTCCAAAACACCTAATAAGGACTCAATATGCACAATATGCAACAACCTAAGCTAAAAGACAATAAATTCTAATATGAATGCAAATTGGACTAAAAGTGGTTAAATGAATGCAAAAGTAGATGCAAAGCTATCTAAAATGAATGCTAAAGGATGGTAAATTGTGAGTATATCAGTCTTCTTGAAAGTTCATCAGTTACAATGTTCTCCTTTCCCTTCTTGTACTTGATGATATAAGGGATGGATTCCACGAATTCAAGCCATCTAGCATGCCTTTTCTTCAGAGTTGTTTGTCCTCTCAAGTACTTAAGAGTCTCATGATCTGTATGAATAACAAACTCTTTAGTTAAAAGGTAATGCTGCCAAGTTTCCAATGATCTTATCATGGCGTATAGCTCTTTGTCATAGGTATGGTAGTTAAGGGTAGCTCCATTGAGTTTTTCACTGAAGAATGCCACTGGTTTCCCTTCTTGAGTTAGTACAGCGCCAATACCAGTCCCTGATGCATCACATTCCACCTCGAATGTCTTGTCAAAGTTGGGTAAAACTAAGACATGAGCATGCGTGAGGCTATCCTTAAGCTTCTAGAAAGCTTCCTCTTGATCTTGTCCCCAAGCAAAAGAAACATTATTCTTAATCATGGATGTCAAAGGAGCAGCAACGGTGTTAAAGTCCTTGAAAATTTTTCTGTAGAAGCTTGCGAAGCCATGGAAACTCCTAACATGACCAATTCTAGTAGGCGTAGGCCAATCCTCGATTGCCTTAATCTTCTCCTCATCTACTTTTAGACCGTGTGAACTAACAACAAAGCCTAAAAATACCAATTGATCAGTCCAGAAAGTACATTTGCTAAGGTTCGCATATAATTCCTCTAGTGTGATCAGATAAGCTAGAGCTGTAAATCAATATGTAATCGAAATAAACAACTACAAACTTACAGATATACGCTCTTAGATCATGGTTGATAAGGTGCATGAAGGTGCTTGGTGCATTAGTGAGGCCAAACGGCCTGACAAGCCATTCATGTAGACCTCTCTTGGTCTTGAATATTGTCTTCCACTCGTCTCCTTCCTTCCTACAGTCCACGCACATTCTCCAAGTACCATCCTTCTTTTGTACTAATAGAACCGGTACAAAACATGGCCTTAAGCTCTCTCCTGTACTTGTTTCTCTAGCTCATTCGCCTCCTTTGGATTCACTGTATAGGCTGGCCTATTAGGTAGTGAAGCTCCTGGAATGTGGTCTATTTGTAGCTCAATGCTTCGTATGGGGGGTAGCTCTGCTGGTATTTCTTCTGGAAAGATATCTTTGAAGCTTTCTAACAGCTTAGTTACTTTTTTGGTGGTAAGTCCTTCTCTTCTTGTCCTGAAAACAACCCTTCTTTAAAAGATCATTAGTAGCACCTTTTTTTTACTATCTAAAGCTTATAAAACAGTGCTAGGGGTGATATAAAGGTTAGTTTTACTTACCTTGGATCCCTTGTCCATGGCTTTTTGCAAGTCAAAGACTTCATGCGGGGTCAGTGGAGGAAGGTTGTGCTTGCGCTTGTTGTGAGTGAAGTTGTAGAAGTTGGTACGCCATTGTGCTGAGTCTCTTTGTCAAATTGTCATGGTCTACCAGGCAAGATATGTCCTGCTTGAATTGGTACTACATCGCAGAGGACTTGATAAGCATATTTTCCTATGCTGAATGACACAAGAACTTGTTCTCCTATCTTCAGCTCTGTCTCGTCGTTCAGCCACTTGAGTCTATAGGGTCGGGGATGCTTTCTCTTCTTCAGACCAAGTTTGTCTACCAAGTATTTGCTCGTACATTGGTACATGATCCTCTATCTATGATCAGGCTGCATATCTTGGAGTTTATAGTACACCGAGAATGAACGATGTTCTCTCTTTGCAGCGTCTCTGGGTTAAAGAATGTGCTGAGGGATCTTCTGGTAACAAGTATCTCTCCCTCGTTTGGATAGTCAGTCACTTCTTCTTCAGACTCCATTGGCTCCATCTCAGCTTCATCCTGAGATTCATATTCGCCAATGTCCTTGAGAATCATTACACGCTGATTAGGACAATCTCGTGCATAGTGACCCTTTCCTTGACATTTGAAGCAAGTAATGTCTCTAGCTCTCTGAGTTTGAGGCTTGCTAGCTTCTTGTTTTGCTCCCTTAGATGCCTCGACAATAGGCTTTTTGTACTTAGAAGTAGTATCAATCGACTTTCCCTTGTCCATGCTCCTCGGCTGAGAACTCCATGATGGTTTCATGCGATTCGGTATAGAGGATGTCTTCCTCTTGATATGCTGCTCTGCCTGAACAGCTAAGTGTAGAAACTCATCTAAGTCTCGGTATGTTTGTCTCTCCACCTTTCTACTGATTCGGTCATGAAGTCCATCTAAGAACTGTGCCATAAGAGTCTCCTCTATATCTCCATTCTCCAAACGGTTTTTCAATGTCTCGAATTCTTCAAAGTATTCCTCCACAGACTTATTTCCTTGAGTAAGCTTCCTGAAAACCCTTCTGTAGCTCTATGTGGTAATACACAGGGATGTATCTCTTTCTCATTTGATATCTCATCTCCTCCCAAGTATTAACTTGACCATGTTGATGTCTCCTCCTCTCGAAGAATTCTCAGTCCCACCAAGATAAGGCATTCTCGGTAACCTGAGCTGTTGCAAGAGAGATCTTCCTTGCATTTGAGTATTTGTAGTACTCAAATATGTACTCCATGCATCTCTCCCAGTCAATGTAAGCTTATGGATTTACTCTTCCAGTGAATGTGGGGGCTTTAAGCTTGAGATCCTTGCCTACAAGCCTAGGTTGATCGTCTTCTATGTATCGGCCTCCTCGGTTTCTCCCTCTGTCTCGGTCTCTTTCCCTCGCATTCCTCCTAGCTTGACGATTAGGATTAGCTGGAGGTGGTGCATCGTCTTCTAGACTTGGCATATAACTGTCTGAATCGCCCTCTCCTCTAGGCTGAGGGGTTCTGTCACGATGTCTATGGCCATTACGTGCGTCAGGTTGTGGTGTTGCTGGTGGGTGTGGAGCTACGACTGGTACTAGTTGTTCCAGCAGAGTCATCAGCTCACTAATGCCTCTCATGGCATCCAGTAACTGCGCCATAGCATTCTGTTGCTGCTCAGTGTTCTCCATTGTATCTGAAAGAGTAAACACAAGTATCAAAGTTCGACAATAAAAAGTGCAAGATATAGAAAACCCGAGAGCTTTACTAATCCTTACACTACATAAATCCGGTTAAGGTTTAGGGAATGTGATAGTATGAATTTTTATGGTTCAAACACTCAATTCCTAAAACTCTACTACTCTTGTCATTGTGGTATTTTAGGTATCAATCCAAAGGGTTAGAGATTAAAAGCATTAGGAATGCATGAAACTATCTAATCTAATACATTTTCGGGTTAAATGGGGTAAACAAATCCTAAAAACTACTTGCTGCAACTAAACGACCACGAAAACTATTTTAAAATCCCTAATGAAGGGTTAAACAACTACTAGATGACTTCTAAGAATTTAAACGGCACAGCTACTGATTTTAAAAATTCGAAATCTAAAAACAGATAAACTTGGTGATTTTTGGCAAGTGAGACGAATTTTAAAAACTATTTAAAAAAATCTAAAGACTTCTAAATGATTACCAGGCTAATGAATCATACTCTAAGAAACTTT
This sequence comes from Alliaria petiolata, assembly GCA_020283515.1. NCBI lineage: Eukaryota > Viridiplantae > Streptophyta > Magnoliopsida > Brassicales > Brassicaceae > Alliaria > Alliaria petiolata. The sequence continues at coordinate 3,083,747 of JAHZTW010000026.1, read as the reverse complement.
TAAAATACTAAAACCAGCAAGAACACATCTTTTCGAATTATGAGACCTTAATGCAAATACTAAGCAAGATGGGCTATTTCTATCAACCTAATTGAAATGAGCAGTTAATAAAGGCAAGGATTCAAATATGGGATAATTGATTAAGTGGATTAAGATGGCTAACTTGATGTTCATACTCCAACAATTCTCATTTTTAGAATTAGGAATCTCATTAGACTTTCCCATCATAGGTGGTACTAATCTCATTTGCAAACCTAGATTTTCCCAACTTAGGTGGTACTAATCTAGTGTTAATCCTCAACCCAATTCCTAATTATCATTAGCAAAGGGGAAAAATTGCAAAGGTGGAGAACCTAATCATAAATGAATCAATAGACCTTTTAGACAACCAATATCTTGGTGTAAAAAGGTGAATCTCTTCATTAAGTTGGTTAGGCATTTTCATCAAACACCTTATGGGTGAGAAATGCCCTTGTGTTTAGATTGCATGGTTTGCTAATCTAACACTAGAACCACTAAATGAGAAAGGGTTTTATGAAATTAAGTCCTAAACACCAAGCTTTCCAATTAAATCTCCCTGATCTAATCCATCTTCAAATCCAAGAAAGACTACTCATTAACCATATTCGAACCCCTCTTAATCATATGATTAGAGAAGCTGGACATGGTTAGCTAAGCAAGGAAGAAAGATTTAAAGCTTAAACAATAAGTACTTAAATTAAAATCAAGGTTTTTACAAAATGAAAGCTAAGGATCTTTCTCTCTAATGGAGGATATATCTAAAATGTAGAAGACAACTAAAAAAAACGTGGATGCCTCTAAAAATAGGTTAAAAGTGTTTATATAGGACCACACAAATGGTCCCCTCATAAAAAAACAAAAATGTGAGTTGGCAACCCAAAGAAGGGAAAAACAGATGGACGGATCGAGCTGGCTGGTCGATCTGCTGCTCGATCCAAGGTTGAATCGTCTGGGTTTGGTCGTTCTGCTGCTCGATCCAAGGCTGATCGACTGGGTTTGGTCGATCGGCTGCTCGATCCAAGGCTGATCGACTGGGTTTGGTCGATCTGCTGCTTGATCCAATGCTGATCGACTGGGTTTGGTCGATCTGCTGCTCGATCCAAGGCTGATCGACTGGGTTTAGTCGATCTGCTGCTCGATCCAAGGCTGATCGACTGGGTTTGGCCGATCTGCTGCTCGATCCAAGGCTGATCGACTGGGTTTAGTCGATCTGCTGCTCGATCCAAGGCTGATCGACTGGGTTTGGCCGATCTGCTGCTCGATCCAAGGCTGATCGACTGGGTTTGGTCGATCTCCTGCTCGACCTCAGCTTCATTTCTTTTGGCCGAGCTTGCACTTGATTCCCATCAACTCCTAAGCCTTTCTTGCACCTTCTTCTCCATGCTCAGCATCCACCAAAGCTCCATATACACCATATTACCTAAAAACAATGCACATATGCAAGAAATATGCAAATGTTATGCAAACATGTCCTAAAACCTAAAATGGAACAAAAGCTACAATTAATGTAATTATGAATGCAATATGCATGAAAATGTACCCTAAATGTATGCTAAATATGCGAAATATATGAGTATATCAGAATGTTCAAAAACAATTGATACGGTTCGCACAAGAAAACAAATGGAAACACGGTTTTTAAAATGCAAAGACGATTTGCCTTAACCAAATAAGGAAAGTGCGTGCTGGCCAAAGTGAACAAAATGCGAAAATATGCTAAAAAACGGAAACAACTTATGCTACAAATGAAATAAGGAAACTACTTAAGACAAACGATTTCTTTTGGCTTTTTCGGTGATCTAATGAATCAAAAGCAATAAAATGAAACTAAATGCAAACAAGCAGCTCTTTATGTTTTTTTTTTTTTTTTTTTTGAGTTTTATGAAAAACAAGATGAAACACAATCAAACAGAAACAATGGTTCTTATATTTTTTTTTGAATGATGGTATGCGGAAACTAAACGGAATGAATTCGTAAGCAAAACAGACAAACGGATGCAACAATTAACTTTTGAGAGCTTTTATGATTCTATGAAAAAACAAAGATGCTGAAACAAGAGCAACCAAAGCAAGCAGAGAATAAAATATAAGAACTACAGCGAGATAAATAGGTGCAAATGATAGAGTACACCTGATTAGAAGTTGAACTAATCCGCATCCATTCACTATTCAAACCAGAAAGAGTTGAACAACCATCTGTGTTGAATCCATAATCGATCCACAGCCTTCCATAGTCCATCCATCGATTGTAGCTGAGAGAGTTGAACAACCAGCAGCCTCAATCCTCACCCCACTGATCTTGCGTCAAAACAGATGTGCCCTTCTAGGGGTATTTTGAAGCAAAATACATCAAACTATACTAATGAAATAATCGGCCAACAAATGCCTTACTCTAATAGAAAATGTAAATAAGTGTCTAACATATGCCTTAACTACTAAATGAAATAAAATGCGACTAAGCTTAGACAGAAAAATAAACCAAAGTTTTCATTAGTCCAATAATCATATGGAAATGTAAATGAATCGCACATCCCTTGGTCTTTGAAGCGCTGCGTTTGGTTTTGATCATTTAAGCGGTTCTATGATGAATAAGGAAACTCCTTTCTTCTCTTGTATAACCGGCTACTCCTTGATATAACCTATTGATATGTAGGTTTTTTGTGTATTACTTTCAATACTCAACATCACTCATGTTATTGTAGTAGTTGAGGTATCAATCTATTTGATGATGAGGATTACACTAGAAATGCATAGAACTTTTTAAGCTAAGCAAATATAGATAAGTTGTTGTTTTTCTACCAACCTAAATGATCAAACAAGTGGTATTCAAAGATAAAAGCAAGAACAAAGCAAATAACTAAACAAGATGATCAAATGATAAAAAGGGAATCCAAGAATAGGGTTATTGACTTTGGGTAACTCTAAATCTGATTCAAGATGTCCAACCAATCAAATTCAATGCTAATCCTTAGGTAAGAAGCACTAATTAAGACTAATTCACTCTCATGGCACTAATCCCTCTGCTAATTATCAATTCGAAATCTAATCATCGTTAGTGAAAAGATAACCATTAAGCAATAAACACAAGTTTCATAAAACCAATAAACACCTTAGACATCTAATTTCATAGTCTAAGCATGTAAATTTCTTGATTTAGTTGGTTGGGGCATTTCATCAAACACCTTGTGGGTGGGAAATGCTCTTTGATCCAAATCACTGTTCTCAAAACAAATCTAGCATTAATATCACTAAATAAGAAAGGATGTTGAAAGATCTAAGCCCTAGACATCAAGAACCATCATTAAAATAATCCTAATCTACCATATCCTTAGATCCTAAGAGAACTACTCACTAATCATGAAAGAAAAGTTAATAGACATGATTAGAGAATAGAAAGATGGAAGATTAACAAAGACAAATTCTAAATTGCGTAAACTCTCAAAAATCTCATATAAAATGTGTTTAGAACATAAGAAAGGTTTTGCTTAAGGAAGAACAAGAAAGTTAAAGCTTAGCCACAAAAATTAGGTCTTTGGGCTTTTATAGTGAACAGTAACCATCGGGTCAACTCTTGGTCAAAGGTCGGTGTTGAAGTTCGAGATGATGGATAGGTGTCCGCTAAAACCGTTTTATCTCCCTAACCGCTGATCGTAATGACATGAAACCACTTTCAAATGACAGCTGATGCAATCAACTACAACTTTCTTCAAGAGCTCCGAGGCTGAATCGGAATGGAAAGCATTCATCTAACCTTATCATTACCCGGCATGGATCTGTATCGAGCTATGTAGCTCGATGTATTTGGTCGATATGCCATTCAGATTCATCCTGCTTGATCTGTATCGAGCTATGTAGCTCGATACAACTCCTCGATATGGATTAAAATCACTGTAACTTTCTAACCCGGGTTCAAATGACTTGATTCCAACGCCATTGGAAAGCTCACTGGACCCTCCACAACCTTGTTGGCCTTGTGCACCAGCTGCGCCCGCAGCTCCTTGAGCACCTTGTTGATTCTCCATCATCACATGGTTTGCAATTTTGACTTGTTCTCGATTTCGTCTAGCTGATCGTTCGAGCAGGTGTATATCGTCGATTGTGCCGTGTGAGCGTAGGTTCATGTGCCTATCAAAACAGAGAAATCACGAGAAAAGTGTTAAATAACTGGAAAACAAAAACTTGTCCTTGCAGCGACCAAGAACCAAAATGACTGAAAAACGGCGCCAATTGATAGGTCGGTTTTTAACCTGCTAGGTCAATCACCCACCCGTTATAACCGTATGCAGTATAGTGTATCGGTTCTATTATAAACGTGATCCCATTTGGGAGTGTTTAGTGGACAGATCGGTTATATCGGTTCCACAAGTCAAGTTGAAATTGGTAAAAGGTTGAGACTTTACTACTAGAAACTACTAAATACTGGATCTTGTGTCACTCAAGACCATAAAAATAAGAACTTTAAACTACTTGAGCAAGAAGTAATGATTTAAACGGTAAAAAGATAAGCTTTATAAACAAAAGAAGGATTAAGATGAGTTTTATGAACTAGGTGACTCTCGGATTGTTTATCAAGCTAAAGCTTTTGGATCACATCAAGACTTGGTCTTTAGATGGTGATTCTTAGATACCGGAATCCAAAAATCGTTAAGCCCATGGCCTTTGGGTCTAAACTCTTTGAATCTCTATCACCATAGACTAGCTCCCGCTTAGTGGTAAAATAGAAGAAACAAGCATGCTAAAACGTCCCTATTGAATGATAACTAGCTTTTTCAGTGCTTTTTATCAAACCTAGAGCTATGTTTTGTTGTTGCAATACTTCAGGTATCAAACCAAATCAGGTTGTTGAAAGACACAAGGAATACAAGAGCTCAAAATAAAGTTAAATCATTTTCGGGTTAAATGGAGAGATAATTCCTAATAAACTACTTGTGACAATCTAATGAACTAGAAAACAATTTTAAAATCCCTACTGATGGGTTAAACAAATACCAAATGACCTCTAACAATTTAAAATACAAATCTACTGGTTTATAAAATTCGAAAACTAAAAGCAGATAAAAAGGGAAGTTTCTAACAACCTAGGACAAATTTCAAAAAAAACTTATAAAAATCTAAAGACTTCTAAATGATTATCAGGTTTACGAATGATATCCTAAGAAATTTTTAAAATACTGGAGCAAACAAAAACACAACTTTATGAATTTAGAGAGCCTAATGAAAGCATTAAGCTAAAAAGATGACTTTTAAGAAGATAAGACAAAATATTCAAACTTTAGAACTAGGAAATGATGACTTTAATTTTTCAAAGGCTAAAAGTAGATTCAAGGTTGGGGATCACGCTTAGGGAGGTTCAAGATTTAAACTTTTGGTTTTGAAAATATAGATCTACACGTTTTAGTGCTATATCTAGGCCTTGAGAAGATAAAGCTAGATTTATCCATGGCGTTTGAAATAAATCCTTTCCTCAACCTTTCCTCTTAACCCATGACGTGTGGTGGAAAGAAAGGGTGAAGAACATGAAGCATAAATCTCAAAAATGGCCTAACTAGCTCCCTAAGCATCCATGGCGTTTGGGAAAGGATGAGCTAGTCTCTTGGATTTGGGGTTAGGGTATCTCCTAAGTCTTTTTGAGATAAGGAGATCCCTAGAATCAAAGAGATCTTTCTCAATAATCTCTAGGCTTTAAAACCCCCAAAACCAAGAAGTGATTATGTTAAGTGCAAGAAAAATCCAAGCTTAAACCCTAAGAACCCCCTTAATCACCCCAACCTTAAACCTTGGAGGTTTACTCACTACACATGATTAAAGCATATGAAAACGTAAAGGAAGAAAGGATGAACATGATTAAGCAACTAAACAAGAAAGATTAAGAGAAGTACTTAAGATTAAAAGCAAGATTAAGGTTTTACAAAATATGAAAAGGTTTAAAGAAGAAGGAGACAGATCGTAAGAATGTGGGTACATGCCGAAAAATAGGGTAAAAACCTTTTATACCAAAAGAGAAATGGTACCCTCACTAAACTACAAAACGTGAGCTGTCCGGATAAGGTTAGAGATCGACTTGAGTCGTCGATCTCTAACTCGATCTTCCGCATAGAACGTCCTCTTTTGCCCAATCGTCGGGTCGATTCAGTCGGGTGGATCGAGCGCTTCTATCGATCTTTTGGTCGATCTTCATACAATCGATTGGGGACCTCGATCTGGCCCGCGTTCATCCCGAGCTTAGTTTCCGTGTCCATACTCACGTTCGATCATCTTGGTTGATCTTGACCTCGATCTTCTTCCTTGAACCGATCCGAGTATCTCGATCTTCAGGTCGATCTCGTCTAGATCGACCTGCCTAGCTCGATCTTCACCTCGATCTCGGTTCCTTTGCTACATGGCCGAGTTCTTCCAAGTATCCATAGGCTCCTTTTCGATCCTTAGCATATCCATGCACCCTCCATAGCTCCAGTGTATCCAAAACAACCTGAATATGATGCAAGAATGCAAGAAAAAGTAGTATTATTTCACACATAAATTCCTTCACAGTCGTTTCTGGCATTTCTAGCTTCATCAACCAAGTCATCCATATCCAGTAATACTGGCAAAGGCCCAACTTCTGTATTTCCAGCTGCAACCTCTTCTTCATTGTAACTTCTCGTTGGACCTCTCATATCTACATACCAACTCGATTCTTCATCTATCCGTGAATAAAACACTTGCTTTGCTTGAGAGGCTAGTATGTATGGATCTTTGGCATAGGAAACTTGACTTTGGTTAAGGTTGACAAGTGTGAAGCCATCTTCTTCCTTTACTCCGTTACCTCTGTTTGCCCATTGACACCGAAATATAGGAATATAGAACACATTGTAATCAAGCAGTATGATGTCGACCACTCTTCCATAGTAGGACACAACATCAACCACCGGAGAATTGTCTTTGCAACTAGCTATACACATTGCTGTGGCCTCATGTAACACCCCACTACTCTGCGTTTGCCTATCAACTGATATTGTGTGAACACGATGGTTGTTGACTATGTAACCAGTGTAAGACCTNGCAACTAGCTATACACATTGCTGTGGCCTCATGTAACACCCCACTACTCTGCGTTTGCCTATCAACTGATATTGTGTGAACACGATGGTTGTTGACTATGTAACCAGTGTAAGACCTTGCGCATGTACGAGGACCGTATGCTAACCACTTAAGTGTATCTTCATGATGTTCTGAATTTAGAGGTATCTATTTTAAAAATTGTAAAGTGTCAGTGTCTATACATAAAGTAAGTCAGTATTAAACCAAAACGACACAGGTAATTAATAACTTGCATGTTCTGTTAACCAGGACGCAAATTTCTGAGTATGTGTAGACCATAACGTTCCTGAATCACGTCTACATCTGTCATTAGAGTCTTGTAGATGTTGCAGGTGCATGCTTAAATAAAAAAAAACAACAAAGTATAAACATATTAGTTTATATAATGCAAATGACATATGAAAACACAAAATTAGATAATAGATATAAAGTAACTTACTCCACATAAGGTTCAAGCAGAGCCATATTTTGAATCACAGCAAGATGATCTATGTTCTTATCCTTCTCCAGTATCGACTTGTTCTCATATTCACAATTTCTATCCACTTTCTCTTCAACATTTGTTGTATTTTTCAAGAACTCACTGCAGAACCGCATGCATTCCTCTGCTAGATATGCTTCAGCAATACAACCTTCGGGTCTTGCAGGGTTCCTTACAAAGTCCTTCATAACTTTCATGTACTTGCATATAAAACGCATACAAACTTAATAACATAACCGTTTATTGGACAATACATACATTCAGAAATGGTCAGGTTGTACCTCTCACAAGGATACATCCAACGAAAGTTGACTGGTCCACATAGTCGAGCTTCCCTACTTAGGTGTACAGTCAAATGCACCATTATATCGAAGAAACTTGGAGGAAAGAACCTCTCAAACATAGAGAGAGTTTCCACAGTTTCAGTTTCTATTACAGAAATTGTCTCTCTGTCTATAACTCGCTGACACAGTTGGTTGAAGAAAGCGCATAAGCGTCCAATAGCTATCCTAGCACCTTTAGGCAACAAACCTGTAGATAAATAGCATTCAACCATTCAATATTAAAACCACAACATCAAACTGTGTAATATACAATATTCATTCACTTACCTCTAATAGCAACCGATAGTAGTTGTTGCATCAACACATGATAATCATTTGATTTAAGCCCTTTAACAGTACAATCTTCTAGCTTCACACACCTGGATATATTTGAACAGTAGCCATCTGGACCTCTGAAGTCAAATACGCGCTTACAGAATAGTTTCTTCTCTTTGTTGGACAAAGACCATGGAGCTAGAGGAAGATATGTTCTTTTACCACGGGGTTGGGGATGCAAATCCTTCCTAATACCAAGCACTTGCAGATATTTTCGAGCATTAATACCACCCTTTGACTTCCCACAATGCAACAATGTAGAGACAATGCTAGCAGCAACATTTCTCTCCACGTGCATCACGTCTAAATTATGCCTAACCGGCAGTTCCTAGACAAAATAAAGACATAAAATGAACGCAAGTTAAAGAAAGAGAATGAACGAAAGTTAAAGACATATAGAGAACCAAAGGTAACATTAAACAAACCTTCCAATAAGGTAACTTGAAAAATATTGAACGCTTCTTCCATCTAGATAGCTCCTCTTCATCTACTGGTTCGTCCTCTTCCTCAGATTCACTGGAATCATCATCACTATCTGAATCTGATCCAACAGAAGGAGGCGTCTTCCTCTTTCTTCCAATGAGTCTGACATTTCCAAAATCATTCTTGTAGTTTTTGAGTATTTGATAGATGTTGTCACCACTCAGAATCCGTCCTCTTCTTCTATGTTCAGCTTTACCATCAAACCATGCTTTGTTTCCTCTATAAACATATGTAGGTGGCAGGGAATTCCGATGGGACATATACACATGTTTTCTGCAATTACTCAACCACAAAATGTCAGTGTGTTTCCCACACACAGAACAACCCATTTTGCCCTTCACTTTACAGCCTGATAGATTACCATATGCCGAAAAGTCTTGTATGGTCCACAGAAGCATTGCCCTTAAAGTGAAAGTAGTGGGAGTGAATGCGTCATAAGTTACCTCTCCCTTCTCCCATAGATGGTTTAGATCCTCTACAAGTGGTTCCAAATACACATCTATATTGTTTCCAGGTTGAGTTGGACCAAGAATAAGCAATGTTAACATGATGTTTTCCTCCTTCATACACTTGTCAGGTGGCATGTTGTAATTGACTAACAAAACAGGCTAAGCGCTATAGTTTACATTCTTCATCTTGAAAGGATTGAACCCATATGTCGAGAGTCCAAGCCTAATGTTCCTTTCTTCCTCAGCAAAAAAGGAGTACTTGGCATTCATCTGTTCCCACGTCACAGAATCTACAGGATGACGCATTTTCCCATCGGTGCTCTTATTAGTAAAATGCAACCTTAAGTCCTTCGCATTGTCCTCTGATCTGAAGATCCTCTTGAGGCGTGGAATGATCGGAAAATACCTGAAAACTTTATGTGGAATACCTTTTTGACCTGACCAGTGTGTGTGTTACTCTTCCACCGTGAAGAGTTACATTTAGGGCAATTCTCGAGATCCTTATACTGCTTTCTGAAAAGACAACAGTCGTTAACACAAGCATGTATCTTCTCATAACCCATATCAAAAGATCTCAGAAACTTCTTCACCTCGTACAAGGATGTGTGCAACACATTATCTTTGGGTAGCTGAAACAAGCGTTTTTACACTTGCAAGCAATTCCTCAATTGCTCATATCATTGCAATATATTGAGGTATCAATCCATCTTAGGAGATGATGCAATAAGAATACAAAGTTAAGTCTAAGTTAAGCTAAAATGATAAAAGCAAGTCACAAACAAGTATTGAAAGCTAAACACAAACTAAAAGAGGTACTACTAGAGCAATACTATGAAACTAAGCCTTAATCACTACTAATCAAGATACTAAGCAAAGATTACTACTAAGCAAGATTATCAATTGACTAAATCGAAACCTAGGGATGGAATCATTGATTTGGGAAACTAAATGGACAACCTTGCAATCATTTAAGCAACTAATCAAGCTAACTCTATACCTAGAACACTTAATTTAGATTAGACCATGATGTGTGGCTCAAATCCCTTTGTTAATCATCCTAATGAACTAATGATGTTTTAGCATTAAGATAATCAACAAGCATTAATAACAAGTCTAAATGGTATGATAAACACTCTAGACATCTAATGTCTTAGGCTAGAAATGTAAATCTCTTATTAAGTTGGTTCAAGCATTTCATCAAACACTTGGTGGGTGTATGAAATGCTTATGATCCAAAATAGCAAAGATTAGCTATTTGGCATTAGGAATCACTTAATAAGAAGAGAGAATGAAAGAATCTATCCTAGATTGCAAGATTAATCCATTAGAAAACCCTAAATCTAACCCATCCCCAAGTTTCTAAGGAACTACTCACTAACCATACTTAAACCCATCAAATCAAAGATTAGAGAAAGGTTAAACATGATTAGAGAAAGATAAAACAAGAAATCTAAGAAAGATAATGCATTAAACTCAAAAGATTCAAGCTTAAACAAAGTATTTGCCCAAAGTGGCTAAAAGTTTAAGCTAAGAACAAGAGAATAAAAGTTGGGATAAAAAATTAGGTCTAAAGAGTATTTATAGGAGGGACCCAAAGGGTAGACAAAGAAGATTCGTCTGGGAGAATTTCGACGAGGTTCGTCGAACATACTCGTCGAAACTTCACCCTGGAGGAAAGTTTCGACGAAGCTTCGTCGAACAGAGTCGTCGAACGGGTCTTCAAGCGTCGATCATCTTCACGCGTCTGGATAAGTTTCGACGAGGTTCACCGAAACTACTCGTCGAAACTTCACCCTGGAGGAAAGTTTCGGCCAGCTACGTCGAAACTTCTGGTCGAAACATCGTCCTGGAGAGAAGTTTCGGTCAGCTACGTCGAAACTTCTCGTCGAAACTTCTTCAGGATTCTTCTTCTCCATCTTTTTGGCAACTTCTTGCTCTTCCAAGTGATGTGCCATTCCTCTCCAACTCCATTGTTGCCTCCACAGCATCCATGTTACCTGATCAAGACTCCAAATGCACCAAAACATGCAAGGACTATGCAAAGACACTCTAGGACTCTAAATGATACAATGCAACACAATGATGCTATATTAGATCCCTAAATGGTGAGAAACTTATACTAAATGGATGCTAAAATGATGCAAAATATAGACATATCAACTCCCCCAAACTTGCCTTTTGCTTGTCCCCAAGCAAATGAAACACAAGCTAAGGAGAGAGGTTTGAAAGTGGGGACTCAAATCCAAAGGTGTTAAGCAAAAGAATCAATTCAATGGTCCTAGTTAGTAGTTCTAGGATGCTCTTTATGCAAATTTCTACTCCAAAAGGTCTAGCCATACCCATACTCATTCAAGTGAACCCAAGCCTCAACTTACACAAGCATTCATTTTCACCAACTCTTTAACATTCATTAAGTAGTAACCATGGATCATGAATCATACAATGCTAGAAAACTTGTTTGGTTTTTGGGTAAGGTTTTGAGATGATAATGATCTCAACTTCATGGGGTTCCAATGCAAGGGATCTCTCAATGAACAAGTGAACTTTGGCAAAATGCTAAGAGTAAAAAGCAACCTATGCATACAAGGACAAACTTCCATCTACCCTTTGTAACACAAATGCTTTCACTCTCATTCTCTTTTTAGCTCACTCACCAAGCCCAACCTAAGTTACCCATTGCAAGGCAATTCGCCAAACCCAATAGAAACTCAAACACCTTCTTCTTTTCCTTTTCTCTTTTAAGCACTTAGGGGAACATCTTCTACAACCACAAGTGTTGGCACACTTTTACTTCAAGCTCTTTCTCTTTTCATTCACAAATTGCTATCCTCTTTCTTATAACATCTTAGCCATATTTTTTTCTTTTTCTTGGCTCTTTTACTTTTCACTTCTAGAGGATTTTTTTCTTCTTTTCTTAACACTTAGAGCACTATACAAAGCCAACACTTGTTCCAAATATTTTCGTTTTCCCCTTTTCACCATCTCAACTTCGCCAAATTACTTGCTCCATATTCAAATATCAAGCCAAAATTCCCACCCAAGAATCCTATCCTATCATCTAGCTCATTGTTCTCGAGCTAGCTACATGGAAGCCTATCCTTGTCGCTCTAAACTCAACACTTTTTGCTAAGTTCACAAGATGAAAAAGGCCTAATGCACTCAATAAGGAAGAGGTTTCAAAGGAAGCTTAGTTTGGGAATTCGTTTTCAACCGCTCTAAAGATGAGAGTCGGCTATTTGGGTTAACAAGAGTGGTAAAAGGAAAGAAGATAACCCAAATATGTATATGGTATCCACAAGTTCTCTAGCAATGCATAACCATGATAATTACTTATTCAAATTAGGTTCAAGTTCAAGAGAGTTGGTTTCTATTCAAAGCTTGCTTCAATTAAAACTTGAATATCAAATGGTGAGGTCCAAGTAGGGTTCAACTTTAACTTTCAAAATTTGCACACAAAGCATCAAACAACTATTAACTAGGGCCTTGAACTAATTCATGAGTTTAACACCTTACAAGGAAAAATCATCATTGTCCCCTATGCATGAATGCAATCCTATATGAAAGTTAGACTCAATCCTACTTATATAACAAATGCAAATGCAACTACATGCTATTTTTTTGAAATTTTTGAAATTTTTCCAATTTTTTTTGTTTTTTCTATGCCATAGATGTATGCATGAGACTCAAGAATGCATGAGAATGAAAAATAAGATCACAAAACACAAGATCAAATACACCATACTCCCCCAAACTTAAATTACACAGTCTCTTGTGTAATCCAAGCTTGGAGAAGATTTCAATATGCAAAAATAAAAGACTTAATGGTATTTACAATGAGTGAAGTGGTACCTTGATCAAAATTGCATGGAGGAGGATGAGTAAGAGTCCATGGAGTAGGATGGATTGCTGGATTGAGGAGTGGGAGATCGCATGACTCTCTTCTCACGCCTTCTAGTCTCATAGGAAGAGGGGCGTGGCTCATCTTCATGGCTTGGTGCGCTTGGAGTCCCTTGGAAGGAGTGGCGTCTTCCCGCCATAGTGCTATCCACTTCATCATCCTCTTGCTGCATCGCCTCATCATCCTCTTGTTGCATCTCTCCATGCCTTTGGGAAGAAGTTCCCCCAACCTTAGCCTTTAGCTCCTTGATTTGCCCTTTTAAGCCCTTCACCGTTTTCACAAGCTTCCTTATGGTTTTGTCTTGCCATTTGTTCCATCTTTGGAGAAGCTTGATGTGTTGGTGAGCTTGTCTAGAAGTCTCTCCTTGGTTGGTTGTTTCATAAGGTACAAAGTTGTACCTATCACTGCCATAGACCGAGGGAGCTTGGTAAGGCTGGTGGGAAGTGTCCCATGAGCTCATAGGGAGTGTCATTATGTCATCAAGCTCTTCGTCGGATGGAGTGAAGGTAGCGTTTGACCTCTCCCTTAGGCTAGTGAGGTGAATGCAAGGCAATCGGATTGTAGCCTCCTTGAGCTTCTCCACATTGAACTTGTACCGGTAGCCATTTCCTTCCTTAACCAAGAAATGACCCTTAAGGAGGTAGGAGGAGTCTATAAACTCTCTCTCGGCTGATGGCTCGCCTAAAGTGATGCCCACTTCCTCAAGGATCGGTGTAATCATACCTCCAATGGCTATTGGGATTGAGCGGTCCTTCTTGCTAAATGCCCGAGCATGGTAAGTCGCTGCATGAGCCAACCAAAGATGTACCATACCATTCCCCGTGGTATCCCCATTAATTAGGATGTTGTCATGACAGTAGCGGATGATGTCCTTAAGCCCTTTAGCAAGCATCTCCCATTCTTCAGCAGTCACAACCACGGTTTCCTTCTTGGCAAAGAAGGTGTTAGCTAACACCTTGTGAGCATAGCGAATGGAGGGATGACGGATCATTCTGTTCCTCACTCTCCCGGCCTTGAAATCCCCATGGGCAACAAACTTCCATAGCTTTTCCAACTCGCTCTTCCTAACATCCAAGCGGGATCCCGGACCGGTACCCTCATCAAACCCAAGTACTTCGCTTAGCTTCTTGAAACCCATCTTGTAGGACTTGTTGCGAACCCGGAACTTGATGAAACCGAAACCATCCCTTAATTTATCAATCCCAGCCGAGCTTGAAGTTTCCACCACCAAAGTAGAGAGGAATTGGCAAGTCTCCTCTTGGTAACTCGGGTGTGAGTTGTTGAACCACCTTGCGCATCCCATGTTCCGAAAGATCCTTGCTACATCATCCAAGAGACCTAGCTCTTCTAGCAGTTCATGATCCGGGTACTTAGTTCCCCTAAAAGGTCTCTCCATAAGGGCCTTGTATACCTCCGGGGGTGTTGGAGGAGTGGCCGCGGCTTTCTCAGCTTTCCTTGCTCTTGCTTTCTCCCTACTAATGTCCCTCTTTTGGGACAACTTCCTTATGACCGGTGGACTCTCCTCGGGATCCTTTTCTTCTACTTCCACGGGCCTCTTGCCTTGTCTCTTGCTAGCCTCACTCCTTGTTCTCCCCATTAGTACCTATACAAGCAAAATCTTGGAGAAGAGTGAGTATGTGATGAATTTTGAATTTTGAAAACCACAATCATGTAATTATAAAATTCCATGGAGGGTTGCAAGAATTAAAACTCAATGGCAATTAATAATAAAGCAAGAAATAATCCCATTTTAATGAAAATTTCTCTTAGCATTCAAAGATTTTAACAAGGAATTATTCAAATTAAGCACCCTCTAAGTGATTATAAATTAAAAGTCAAGAGGATTCTAGCTTAATTCCCTATATAACATGGGAAAACAAGTTTAAAGAAACCAAATTCCAAAATTTTGAACACTAATTAGGCTAAAACTTGAATTTTCGCAACTCTCCAAAATCCTAAAATAAAAATGTTCAAAAATCAAAATTTTCCCATGTTACTCCTTGAAAAACCTCAGCAATCATCACTCATAACAATAATCTACTATACCCAGCTCAAACAACTCATTCAAAGACCTTCTATCAATCCTAAATTCCAATTCATTCTCAAGGAGAATTCAAAGATAAAGAGAGAGGATGAGAAGGCAAACCTTGGTTCCACGCAAAGGTATGGTCGAAATTCACTAAGGAATCAAGAATGACCAACAATTTCGGAATTAATGCACTTGGAATCAAAGAATTTGATGAAGAATTGAGAGAGAAAAGAGAAAGACAAGTTCTTATCCTTATGTAAATGGGAAAAATCGTGGTGAATGAGAGATATGGGGAAGAAGGGGTTTTAAATCCTCAAAAATCGGTCCAATATAAGTGTGAGAAGTCAACATTAAACCGGTCAAAGGAAGGAAGAAAAGTCAAGCAAACATGATTTTTAGAAAAATTTCGACGAGATACACCGAAACTTCTCGTCGAAACTGTGGTTCGGCGTGTCTCGTCGAAACTTTTGGCCGAACCGTCACCCTGGAAGAAAATTTCGACATGCCCTCATCGAAATTGTTCACCGAAATTTCACCCTGGAAAAGAATTTCGACGAGTTACGCCGAAAATGTTCGCCGAAATTTCTTTAAAAATTTCCTCCACACCTTTTTCTTCAAGTCTAAGTCTTCCATACTCAACCTAAAACTTTCAAAAACTCATAGAAACATAATCATAGTACTAAATCAAGAATATATATACAAGGATAACCATGGGAATGCCTCCCAAGTGCGCTTGTTTAACGTCATTAGCTCGACTTTTCAAACCTTTTAGGCTATATGGGGGTTTTGAAGAGGGATTGAGCTTGCCTCCTCCTTTGACTCATGCACCAAGAATTGCTTGACCCTATGACCGTTAACTGTGAAGTCCTCACCATTCTTCCCTATCAAGGTGATGGCTCCTTATGGCAACACTTCTCTAATCTCAAAAGGGCCTCCCCACCTTGACTTGAGCTTACCCTGGAACAACTTCAATCTTGAATTGTAGAGAAGAACCTTGTCACCAGCACTTAGCTCCTTCCTTACAATCCTCTTGTCATGGAAAGCTTTGGTCCTCTCCTTGTAGATTCTTGAGCTTTCATAAGATTCAAGCCTAATCTCCTCAAGTTCTTGGAGTTGGATTAACCTCTTCTCTTGGGCAGTTTTTATGTTGTAGTTGAGAAGCTTCACAGCCCACAAAGCCTTGTGCTCAATCTCAACTGGTAAATGACAAGCTTTTTTATACACAAGATTGAAGGGAGACCTTCCAATTGGTGTCTTGAAGGCTGTCCTATAGGCCCACAAAGCATCATCAAGCTTGATTGACCAATCTTTCCTTGTTAGACCCACAGTTTTCTCCAAAATAGCTTTGATCTCACGGTTTGAGACTTCCACTTGACCACTAGTTTGAGAGTGGTAAGGGGTAGCTACCTTATGCTTGACACCATGCTTGTTCAATAACC
>JAHZTW010000268.1:2886-17155 GCA_020283515.1 Alliaria petiolata | reverse complement strand
TAATATCTAACACCGAATGTTCTTTATTGCTTTGTTGTTGTTTATTCCTTTTTGTTTTCTTTGATGTGAGATTAACTTCCTGTTTTTATGTTTTCAGACCTCATTTAGAAAAGGGTGATCATTGGGAGAGATAGCTTTTGATCCGGACAATACCGAGACCAAAATAAGGTATAATGAGGTAATTTGACTATTTTGATGCTTTAGCTGCGTTTGTTTTTTTTAGTTTGTTGGGTCTCATTTTTTTAGGATTCGTGGAAAGTTCTCGAAAGAGAGAGGAAAGAGATGTGGCTGATGGTGTTTAAGTTTTGACAGAGAGGAAAGAGGCGTGGCTGACGGTGTTTAATCTCGGCCTCCGCCACACATATATATATATATATATATATATATATATATATTTTAAGTGTTTGAAAAAGAAAACTAATGATTTTGTTGCTCGTGTTTAATTAAGAACTTTGGCTCAGATTCTCAGACTTGCTATTACTAGAATAAACCCTTTTCTCTGTGTGTTGTTAATGAAAAATGGATCATGGAACCTTTTTTTTTTAATTTCAGGCAGTTCACGCTAATACGAGCTCCTATACAACAAGAACAAAAGTCAAGCAAATTTGAGTTTAGACCTCTTGCATCCAATATGGTAATGTCTAAATATACGCTCCGATGTTTAGTTTCTTAAAACATTTGAATAATTGTGTGTAGTCTTTGTTCATTGTTGGGTGTTCTGTTGTGTAGTTGTCTAAAATTGTGGTTTCATTTCCTCGATTTGATTATTCCTGAATGTGAGTGAGCTCAACACCAACGACACTTTTATATTTTAGTTTCGGTTACCACAAATTGGAAACAATCTTCTCACTTTGATAGTTATTACATAACTTTGTCTCTTATTATTTATGTGTATTTTTGTTTGATTTGTTCTGTTTTCACTTTCGATTCTATTTATTGGATCCATCACTTTAATGTTTTGTTTTCTTTTTTAGGGTTTGGAATTGTCACTTTGGTTGGTTTCGCTATTGGCTCAACTCATGGATCGTTTAGGTTTAACTATTTTGATTTTTAAGTTTTTAGAGTCGGTTTATGGTTCTATTGGTGTTTATTTTTAAGATTAAGTCCCTTTTGTTTTGTTATTAATTTTTGTGATTTCTTTGGTTTAGGTTTTTGTTTTGATGACCTTGAGTGCGTTTGTGCTGTTATTGAGGCAAGTGGATGGACTACCAAGAAGGGTTTGCGAGTGTTGGTTCAGATCTTTCTCTATTTTGGTGCTTTAGTGGATCCTCTCGGATTTTGGAGTGTTATTAGTGGTTTGTTACAAGATCGTGTTGTTTCAATTTTGTTGTTTTGATCATTTTTAAATTTTTGTTCTTGTTACAATTATTAACGTGAGTGATCTATAGGATCAAGAGCTATCGTGATTAATTAGTAACTTTTCTTTCAGGGTTTTAAGGCTTCTTGTGGGATAAAAAATGATGGAAACTTTTGGTGGGTTTCAAAAGGAAGATGATGAGCATATGGATTTGCCTCCTGGGTTTAGGTTTCATCCAACAGACGAAGAACTCATAATCCACTATCTACACAAGAAGGTTCTTGACATCGATTTTTCTGCTAAAGCTATTGGCGAGGTGGATTTGAACAAAGCTGAGCCATGGGAGTTGCCGTATAGGTTCAAACAAACCAAGTTTCTTTAACATCTCGGTCTGGATTCAGAAATGGTTTTTTTTTCCTTTTCTTTTATCATTATTCTTGAAATCTCTAATGTGTTTGGTGTTTTTTTTTGTTAACAGATAACGCAAAAATGAGTGAGAGAGAATGTCACTTTTTCTGTGTGAGGGATAGAAAGTATCCGACCGGTCTGAGGACTAACCGGGCAACTCAAGACGGTTACTGGAAGGCGACGGGAAAGGATAAATAGATTTTCGGAGGCAAATCGCTTGTTGGTATGAAGAAAATGTTTTCTATAGAGGAAGAGCTCCAAAAGGTCAGAAAACAAATTGGGTGATGCATGAGTATAGGCTAGATGGGAAACTCTCTCCCCACAACTTGCCCAAAACCGCAAGGTAAAACAAAATCCAAGCTTTCCTCTGTTTTCAGCTCTGTCTTGTACTCTGTTTTTGTTTTGCTTTGCTTTTTTTTCCCCTTTTGTTTGATAGTTTTTGGGGTTTGGTTTCGTTTGGCAGAACGAATGTGTGATATGCAGGGTGTTTCATAAAACTGATGGAGGCAAGAAGATCCCGATTTCGACTTTAATCCGGATTGGTTCTTACGGAACCGGGTTCAGTTTACCACCTTTAATCGATTCTTCACCATTCAATGACAAAACTAAGATCGAACCGATTTACGTGCCCTGCTTCTCCAACCAAACTGAAACCAGAGGAACAATCCTCAATTGCTTCAGAAACCCTGCCCTCAGCTCGATTCCAACCTGATTTTCTCCAGAGGATTCCACTCTACCAACCTCAATCTCTCTACGTTTCTGAGAATCTACAGAGATCGGATCGGATCGATGGTGTGCTAAGTTTGTATAGATTATTATCATTATATCGCTACTTCCACTCTTCTAGTGTTTTTTTGGGTTTATTTGAATAAGGGTTTCATTACATTGTTCTAACTTAAGTTCAGTTCTCTTGACATGATTTTTTTTTTACAACCTCTTGACATGATTATTTATTATTTCGGTAGTAAATACATAACCCTAAATTATAAACCAGTATATCGTGGTGGTAAGCTTGGTTTATAAAATGGCACTGAAATTAAATAATATATTTAATCTTAGTAACAAATTATATTAAAGCAAAGGCTTATCACCTCGACAACTACGCTGGTCCTCACTGGTTCTGCCATTGCTGCACCTATCAAACAATTGGTTTCGTAATTAAATTGTGTTGTGATGCTGTTGCATCTCCCGTGGAGGAGCGGTTAATTCAAAAAGGTCAGTTTTCTTTCATAAATAAACTGTCATCGTTTTGGTCCTCAAAGATCCATGAACGTGAGTGTAATGCTTTTGCCATAGTTAAGCTCAAGTATAATGATTTTGAACAATAGATTGTGTCGTGTGAACTGTAATTTTGAATCAATCATGAAACCGTAGATTATGAACACATAAACGGCTAATAAAGTTAGCTCAAACTTTGATTATCATGTACTAAACATTCACAATTTCTCTTTGTTTCTACTCGTCCATAAGAAGAAGAGAAGAAGAAAAAGACGAAGCTGATGAATAATAAAAAAAATAAGAAAACCACAAATAAAACAAATTGAAAGAGAAAGAAGAAGACGTAGACAAAGACTAATAAAAAACAGAAAAAAATTATGAAGACGAATGACGAAGACCATGAAGAAGAAAGAGTAGAACATGAAAAAATTGGAGAAAGAGAAGAAAAACAGTAAGAGTAAGAAAAATAAAATTGGTGCATGAATAAGATTACTAGAAAAAGGAGAAGACGAGAAAATTTAGAAGAGTAAGATGTTGGCGAAAATGAAAATAATAAAGAAAGAAAGGGAAGAGAAATAAAAAAAAACAAAGAACAAGAAGAACAAGAAGAAGTCAAAGGAGATGAAAATAATTAATAAAAAAAATAAAAACACAAGGAAGAAAAAAAAATAAAAGATAAGACAAAGGCGAATAAAGAAAAAGATGGACATAAATTTTTTAAACTAAGCGACTAAACTAAACTAAGCGGGAAAAGGAAAACGAACTAATCTAAACTAAACTAATGAAACGAGGCGTTAGGTTCCTTAGAGAAATCTCTGAGGTTCTAACTAGATTAAAAAAGGATTAAAAACAAAGCATTAGATAGAAAGAGAGGATATAGAAAGAGAGAGTGAGAGAGATATAGTGAGGGAGAGAGAGAGGATAGAGATAGAAAGAGATAGAGAGATATGGGTGGGAGAGAGAGATAGATAGATAGGGAGAGGATCTCCTTCAAAAATGAGAGAGAGAGAAAGCAATGGAGAATGTTTATATCAATATAATTGATATTGTTTATATTTCAATGTTTCCAATATCTAATGTAAATATCTAATTTATTTTTATTAACTTTATCGAGTGTTACGATTGCAACTATTATGTTTGTTGAGACAAATCCAAAATGGTATTATATGGCTTATATATTTTTTTAAATGGTATCTGTTTCTTGATATGTTTATGCTCGCACCTTGCGTAGGCAACCTAACTTGTATAAATAAAATCCACATAATGTAAAATTTGTTTTTGTACAGATTTCTTGAGTGTGCTAATTTAGATTGATTATATCACTATATTTGGTATATTGGAATCAATCATTTAAAAAAAAATGATGACCAATGAAGCAATATGTTTGTTGCCACCCAAAGTTCATTAAATCACTATATTTGGTCTATGGGATTCAATCGTTTTAATGTGGAATAATGCAAAACCTTAATGGTTAAGTAGGTGGATTGAATCTCCAATATTTTTATTCGAAGGAAATCTTTTTTAGAGGGAGAGAGAAGGAGAGAGAGATAGAGAGAGAGAGGGAAAGAAAGAAAGAGAGCGAAGGAGAGGGAGAGAGAGGATCTCCCTCAAAAACAAGATCGAGAGAGGGAGATAGGGGATAGAGAAGGGGAGAAAAGAGTGAGGAGAGAGAGAGGGTCTCCCTCAAAAACAAGATCGAGAGAGGGAGATAGGGGAGAGAGAAGGGGAGAAAAAGAGTGAGGAGAGAGAGAGAGTGATATGTGAAACAACCATTGGAACTCTTTGTGTGAGCGTAGAGAGGAACTCTTTGTGTCGCTAAATTACACTTGGGTTATGAAAAATCGAGAGAGAAAGATAGTATTACCAAACCCTCCCTTCCCCTGCATAAATTATTATACGTTTTGATATAGAAGAATAAGTAAAAATTAGAGAGATATCAAGAGTACAAACAATTGCACAATAGCATAAGAATTAAAAATACCATTTAAATGTAAAAATTAGATAATAACTAAAAAAAGAAAAATTGGATAGTAATTTAAAATAATAATAAAAATTACATAATATCACAAGATCACAATGAAGAGTGGATACAAAAAAAGAAAGAAACCTTAGTTTGGAAAGAAAACTATATACATCAAGCTATAGGTCTCCATTATTGATATGGAATATCATCTACTTTCGTTTTGTTCGTCGTTTAGATTATTTCATGAATAAATTTTAAAGTTCGTAGTTTGTTTTTTATTTGAAATTGATGTGTAAAATTTTATTTCACTTTTTTAGTATACGTGGAAAGTTCTCGGAACAGAGTGAAAAGATGAATAAATCAAATATCAATGCAGAAGATATCATCAAAACAAGTTGAGATATAGAATCTGATAACATTTTTCCTATCAGTTTTTGTTTTTCGCATAAATTGAAACTCATCTTTGTTGTCTAATTCTTTTTCTACGGATGAATGATTTTAATCTCTGACGAAGATGTACTTCCTTAATATTTGCAATAAAACATCTATTCCGTTTTGAGTTGGTCACGGTTTGCGAGGCCATTCTTTAATGTTCCTTTGATTATCATTTATTAAAGCTGTTGATTCTTCATTTGGGTATTAAGAAATCATGGAAAACTCGAGGAAAATTGATATTGCATTCTCTATTAATGTTCCTATAAATTCAAAATTGTCTTTGTAATCAGAGTACAAATTAAATAAGAGTTTTTTTATTTTGTTTTTTCAACTGTCTGGTAGTTTTGTAGCACACAAGATGTTGGTTCAATGTTAATAGCTCGCTGGTTATAGAGAGAGGATCTCCTTGAGGGAGAGAGAGAGAGTGACCAAGTCAAAGACAGTGGGAAATAGAAGCATGGTCGTCATTATTATGGGTACGTTAATTGCCTTGCTTGGTTGGACACCTTCTTTGGTTCTATAATATGATGTTATTAATTTTAATTTTTTATATAAAATCAAACAATTAATAATTCAACATTCAAAACTTTTTAAGTTTTTTAACTTATGTTTTTATTGTATATTTAGTTAATAAAATTTAAAACTAATACTTAAATCATATAATTTATTTTTTAAATAACTTTTTTTGTAAAATCGAAGATGAAGACGAGCCAAATAAAAACCAGAAGAATCAGATTAACTTCCCAAGCAATTTACAACAAAAGAAATATGTATTTACACAAAAGAAAAATTCGAAGAAGAACATGAATAAAAACCGGAAGGAAATTTAAGAAGAAGATGGAAAATACAAGAAAATAAGACCAAATAAAAGAAGGAGAAGATGAGTAAGAAGAAGAAGACGAGATGAAGAATAACCGAAAGCATAAGAAGCTGGAGAAAAGAAAGATGACGAAGAATAATAAGGAAGACGAAAGAATGGAAGAAGAAAAATGAAAAATCGAAAGAAGATGAAGAAGGCGGATGACATTTTAATATTGTTATAGTTATCATGAGTTTCAACGTGTTGCTCATGATAAATTGGCTATTGAGTTTAATGAGACGTAATATTGTCATGGCGATGAATTGGTTGTGTGTGTTTTGAGTGACTGGTGTGTCATTAAACAAAGAGGTTAGTTTCATTTTTTTTTTGTCTATTATGTTTAGTTTCTTGGAGAATACGCAATAAATTGCAGGGGGAGGGGAGGGCGAGGGTGAGTGTGAGGGCAAGGGAGTGCTAGGGCTAGGGAGGGCAAGGAAGGGCGGAGGGGGCGAGAGTGCTAGGGTGGGGGAGCGATGGAGGAAGGAGAGAGGGAGGGGAAGAGGGAAAGGGAGGGTTTGGTGTTTAGGGTTTGCACATTGTATTAAAAAACTTTTGTTTTTGTTTTAAAAAAATTTAATAGTGGAAATTTATTTGATGAAATGTTGGGAAACATAACGTTTTAATATTATAGTTATCATGAGTTTCAACATGTTGCTCATGAAAAATTGGCTATTGAGTTCAATGAGACGTAGTATTGTCATGGCGATGAATTGGTTGTGTGTGTTTTGAGTGACTCGTGTGTCATTAAACAAAGAGGTTAGTTTCATTTTTTTCATGTCTATTATGTTTAGTTTCTTCGAGAATACACAATAAATTATAGGCGAGGGTAGGGCGGGGTGAGGGCGAGGGCAAGGGAGGGCTAGGGCTATGGAGGGATATGGCTAGGGAGGGTTAGAAAAGGGGGGGGGGGGTGAGAGTGCTAGGGTGGGGAAACGATGGAGGAAGAAGAGAGGGAGGGGGAGGGGGAAAGGGAGGGTTTGATGATTATGGTTCGCACATTGCATTAAAAAACTTATTGTTTCCGTTAAAAAAAATTAATAATAGAAAGTTGTTTGTTGAAATTTTGGGAAAAATATCGTTTTAATATTAATATAGTTATCATGAGTTTCAACTTGTTGCTCGTGAAAAATTGGCTATTGAGTTCAATGAGACGTAGTATTGTCATGGCGATGATGAATTAGTTGTGTGTGTTTTAAGTGACTGGTGTGTCGTTAAACAAAGAGGTTAGTTTCATTTTTTTTATGTCTATTATGTTTAGTTTCTTAGAGAATACGCAATAAATTATATGGGAGGGGAGGGCGGGGGCGAGGGCGAGGGCAATGGAGGGCTAGGGCTAGGGAGGGCTAGAAAGGGGGGGGGGGCGAGAGTGCTAGGGTGGGGGAGCGATGGAGGAAGAAGAGAGGGAGGGGGAGGGGAAAATGGAGGGTTTGATGTTTATGGTTCGTACATTGCATTAAAAAAATTTATTGTTTCCGTTAAAAAAAATTAATAGTAGAAAGTTGTTTGATGAAATTTTGGGAAAAAAACGGATTAATATTATTATAATTATCATTAGTTTCAACGTGTTGCTCATGAAATATTAGCTATTGAGTTCAATGACATGTAGTATTGTCATGGCGATGAATTGGTTGTGTGTGTTTTGAGTGACTCGTGTGTCGTTAAAAAAAAAGGTTAGTTTCATTTATTTCATGTCTATTATGTTTAGTTTCTTAGAGAATATGCAATAAATTGTTTTAAACAAATGTTTGAGTAGGTGAATATCATATTGCAGATTATGTTTGTGTAATTTCAAGCTTTATGTTTGTGTAATTTCAAGCTTTATGCTTGATCCTGATATGTAAGAGGCAGTTAATGTAAGAATAATACAAATTGCTTTGTGATGAGCATGAGGGAGACTGAAAAGCAAGTGTTTTTCTTAAACCAAATATCAATTATTAAGTATTGTATTTTTTGGTGTTCTTTTTTTAGTTTGTTGATATTTAATTTATAAAGAACATAATAGACATAACTATTAATTTTGTATATAGATATCCTAGATAGATTTAGGTGACAGAAAGATCAATGAGTCTAATATTGCAGAGGTTGAGATACATATACCCCAAAATTTGTTAATAATTGAGTATGGAAATCCTTTGGTGGAAAGTTTTCCGAGTTTGCCTCTATTCATGGTAATCTATACGGAACCATCACTAATAGGTTGTAAGATATTTTGGAAAGGTAGTTAGTGTAGATTGAAGGTTTTGTTTAGTTTTCTTAAACAATTTGCATGTATATATATATGTTTTTTTCGAATTTGTTTTGGTTTGTAAATAATGTTATGTTTTTTGAGGAGTTAATTGTAAATTGCTTGGCCCACACAATCTCTCGGAGCCAAATAAAAAAAAGGGGGGGGGGAGGAAGAAGAATATGAAAAAGAACCAAACTACAAAAAAGAAGACAAACATCAAAAGAAATGAAGACAAAGAAGAAGGTAGAAAAATCGAAAGATAAAGAAGAAGAATAGAAGAACACAAAACCTGTGAAGAAGAAATTGGAAAACATAAAGAAAAAAAAACGAATAAAAACCAGAAGAAAGAAGAAGAAGACATATAAGATAAAGACAAGGAAGAAGAAGAAGAAGAAGAAGATGAGAAAGAGAAAAATAAGAAAAAACAGAAGAAAAGGAAGAACTCAGAGAAGAAGAAGAGAACCGGAAGATGTAAAAGACGAATTCGAAGATGGAGAAGACAAAAACGAGACAAAAAAAAATTGGAAGAATAAAAGTCGGAGAAGATGAATGTGATAAGGAGGATGAAGACTAAGTAGAAGGAGAATGATAACACGAAGACGAGACAAATAAAAACTAGAAAATTAAGAAGTCAGAGAAGACGAATATGATGAATCCACATTCACTAAAAACCTGCAATGTTTTCAATAAATTTAATATATCCAGTTTTATATCAATATAAGAGATATTATTTGTATCTCTAATATATTAATATGTTCTTTCACGATTAATAAATTTAAAATAATTGATCTGGTTTTGTTCACTACGAAGAAATGACAAACGTCATGAAAGCTTTAAAATACACAGAAATATAAGACATTGCTTTATTTGGTGTCTTCCAAAACATTTGGTTTGGTATGAATAGTTATGTTATTTTTATGAGCATAATTTGATAGTTTTTTGACTTTTTTAGTTTTCATTGAAATATTTTGAATTATATACTATTTAATTTTTAATAAATTTATATTTATGTTAGGAAGAGCCATCCAATATTTCATTTATGTTGGATATGTGAACTTTTTATTATACACATAAATATTTAAATGATTTAGTTACAACTATCTCGGCCCTACACACGTAGTTGTAGAAAAATTGTGATGAATGGTTACAAATATTTTGCGTCAAAAATTCACAGATTAATTTGTAGCTAATCAGTTGCTTTTTATTAAAAAAAATACAAAAAAAAAATTAAAAACATTAAGAAAAACGTTAATAAAATATATATTAATCGTCCCAAACCGGGAAATAACCGAGGTTTACAAAATTAAAATCGGATTAAAGCAACCGGTTTAACCGGGAACAACACAAAAAAAAAACCTAATACATCATCGGCGACTTCAAAACCTTTTTCCGGCATCGGCGAGTCGCCATCCTCAAGCTCCAATCCGACTTCAAATCCAGTTTCCGGCATCTGCGAGTATTCGTCTTCGAGCTTCAATCCGACTTTGAATGTTGTTTTTCGGTAAGCAGTGATCCGGTGCTTGGTAGAGCTTCCGCGGCGGCGGACTTCGGAGACAACGTATCTTGGCAAAGGAAGCTTTAACGGCTACTCTCCGGCTTGAACTCCTCCTAGATCGACGCTTCCGCCCTCAAAGCAGGTACAGATCTGGTCATGAAGAAGACGAGAGTTCTCCACCGCTGCTCCACGCCTCGTCTCCGTCGTCCTTCAAAACGCAAACCAGAGGAAAAAGACGGAGGGGAGAAAGAATATAAAAGAGGAAGAAGAAGAAAATACTTATCATTGATCGACATGGATGGTGGCTTTAGAGCATCAGCGAAGGAGGCGCAGAAGAGGAGCATTGAAGACGGTGCGGTCTGAAGAAGACGGTGAGGGAAAATAAAAAGAAGGCAGAGAAAGGAGACAAAGAGGAAAGAAGAAGCAGAGGAAGGAGACAAAGAGGAAAGAAGAACACAGAGGAGAAGAAGAAGCGGAGGAAGGAGAAGACCAGACTAATTTATTGTCGAAGAAGAAGACGGAGAAAAAAAAGAAGGGAATTATTTGTATCCGTTAGATGTAGTTTTATCGACGGTTGTTAATAAAAGTAAAGTTCAGTTGTTGAGTACTCGTCTCGGTTCCTTGACCTTTGATAACACCGTGAATGAGAGATGGAAAATCTTCCTTCCTTGCGTCTTGAAGATTACGTCACCTCAAAAACTTGACTTGAAGTTTGGGTCTATGCTGGCCTATCCAGTGATCTGTTCGGGATCCCAGAAGACAGGTGTTGCTAGTATGAACTTCAATGCCATATGAAATCCTTACTTGGCTTCGGTAAAGGTCTCGGTCGCGGAAGAGAGAAGCTAGTTTTCGGAAACTTTCCTCTTCGCGGTTTGGTGAAGGAAGTTGCATCTTCTTCCTTCTGGAGCTTGCACTGCGGTTTTCATCCTCTGAAACCTTGGTGTTCTTCTTCGTCTTCGTGGATACATGTCCGTTGAACGTGCTGGAAGAAGTGAGTAGAGAGATGGGTCATTGGCTTAATCTATCTTGGATGGAGTCTTGTCTTGTCTCGCCATCTTTGATGCAACAGCAACTTGCCGCGGTTGTGGAAGCGATCTTGCGGTCTTTAGGTCGTGTTCAGGCCATTGAATCAAGGAGGATACTTGAAAGGCTTGAAACAGGTTGAAGGAGGTCCGGTTTGGTGAGGTCGGGACGGGAAGTGTCGCAGACGACGGCCGGCCGCGCGACGGGTTGTCGCGGCCGCGGCCAGGCGTCTTGCCTCTGCGCCATCGTGGCTCGTGGTGCGGCCAGGCTCCTTCTGGCCGGCCCACGGGCGGTTCGTCGCCCGGTGAGTGTTCTTCGAAGCTCCTTCTTCATATTTTTGGTCTTTTTGGGTTTTTCTGATTTTTTTTGTGTTTTTGGGGTTTATGAAAATGCTGTAAACTAAGAAGAAACCAAAACTAAAAATTAGTATGGTTAAAGAGATGAGAAAGAGAATACCTAAAATGGGTTGCCTCCCATTGAGCCGCTCTTGTTTAAAGTCTTTTAGCTAGACTTTGGTAGTTTGGGAGCTTAGTTGGAGGTGGAGTTCGACCTTAGGCAAGGTCTTTTTGCCTTTTGTGCGCCCTCTTCTGCTAAAGGCTCCTCGAGTCTTTCTATGATGGCATCTTCATCCTTCTCAAGAAGGTGTTTCTCGCATCGGGTTTCCCTTGAGCTTCGAGCTTTCTTCCGAGCCCTCGCGAATTCATAGAGGTGTTGTATTTCTTGCTTAGTTTCATCGCTCTCGTGGAAGTAGTATCCGATCAAATGCTCCTTCCATGCCGTGGTGAAGGTGATCGCAGGAGGGAGGCTCTCCACTACCTTGTCGAATTCCGCATGGTCTTCCTTGCTGATCAGGTCGCGAGTGTTCCCAACCTTCTTATACCTATGAACGTCCATGATTCTCGGCGTGGTGGCGTTGAACCTTGCTTGCATGAAGTGACTTTTGATTATGCTCGCGTCTTCGCTGTTATCTTTGAAGTACTCCTTCAGACCTTTCTTTTCTAGAGCCTCTTCGAAACCAACATATATCGGGATCTTCTTTGCCTTCTTATGGAACTCGATGAGTTTTTCTCTTTTGATGCGATCCCTAAATCGTGATTTCTCCTGCACCCTCTTGTCGTTTGATCGGCAAGCTAGGACTTTATCCAATAGTGGCTCTTGGGGTGCCATTCCATGTATTGGAATCTCTGAAGTTTGAGGCGGTCGATGGTTCGAGAAGATGAACCTGTTCGGGACACGCCTTGCCCTAAGTATGGCGCTTCTTTTTGCTCCGAGGCGAGTGATGACATTGCAAGGTGCAATGATCACTTGCTTGAGCTTTTCGCCCAACCGTTCGCTTGGCGTGACTCCTTCCTCGCTTGCGGAATCGGGGATCTCCTTGCGTACTCCAGCGGGGAAACTTGTGACTCTCTTGGATGAGTGTAGCACGTCGGTAAGCTCGTGCTGGTCCTGGGCAAGTCTCTCGATCTCGTCCCCGCTTCTTTCTAGCTCTAAGGCAATGCCCTCGATTGCCCTTTTATTGCTGCTGAAGTGGCCCTTAACTGCCAAGCTGCCTTCCCGCGCTTCCTTGATGTACCTACCAAGATTATCCTTGATCTCATCGATGGCTTCCTTGGTTTCTTCAAGCTCGTAGCTGTACCCTCGGGTTCTTCGTGCGATCTGGCCTAGATTGTAATTGTGGCATCCTAGCTTTTCTTCCACCTTTATGAGTTCGTTTCCGTCTTTTGAAACTTCAGCCCCAAGTCTCTTAATTTGCCCCTCAATCTCCTGCACTTTGTAGGATGTTTCGGCTTGCATTGAACTGATCCGAGAGTGGAAGGTTTTTTCTGATTCGGCTACGCGATTCGTGAGGATCTGCGCCAATCCTGTAAGCTGGTGCAGTCGCTGATGCAGGAAGGATGGCGGGAACTTTTGGTTGTGATGGCTGAGGTTAGAGGTCTGGCGGCGTGAACTCTCGTCCTCGTTCTGCGCAGGTGGTACGGAGTGGTCTGTAGGTGGTCGTGGGGTGCGAGCTTTGGAAGCGATATCAGCCTCCGGGGGTCCAGGCTCGTGTTGTTCTTGTTTCTTGGTGACCTCCACGGTTATAGGGTTCCTGAAACTCATAGAAAGAAATCTAGAAGTTAGAGAAAAGAATGTCTTTGAGTTGTGATCCTGACCTTTTGTCTTGGACAGCGAAACGCAGCCTCCCCGGCAACGGCGCCAAAATGCTTGATGGGGTCTAAATAGTCGTCCGAGTTTGGAGGATTTCTTTGGGGACTCGTCGAGCTTTTGAATTTGTAGGACCCTAAACTGCAAGTGCACAGCGTGCGTTGTAGTACTTAGGGTGTCGAACCACAGGGAGGAGGTCAACTGCTAAACAGAAAATCAGGGCAACTAAAGACGCAGAGAATTGTGGGTTTAGGAATGAGTGTCACGAATCTTGCAGAAAATAAATAAAGCAGTACCACGCCTTATATAGAGAAGGTTGTCATCCTTTTCTATAACCAATGGGAAATGGAAAATAAACTAAATGATTTGTAAAAAGGAAATTAGGCAAGCAGTGCAGGAAAAGTAAAGTATGGAAGTGCGTAAATCTCGATTTAAAAGCAAGTGGGCGAACACGTTGTGAATCTTCTCGGGAAATCTATTGGGTTCTAACTAGAAATCAAAGCACAAAAAAGTTAAGCAAGCGAGACTAGGTGATTTTCTCCAAACTGATTCACTGGTTTTAACAACCTATTTTATCAAACTAGGTCGATCTGCAAACTTCTATTCCATAGGTATACTTTCGTATCCTACGTACTAGACGAACACGCAATAAGATCAGGACGATAAGCATTCAGACATCTTTTAAAGGATGCTCTCTATCCTATTTTGGTCTGGATCTGAGATTCAGGACGTTAGCCGTTCTCAAGACCCTGCGATCAGAATATAGTTCATGACGCTAGACTCATGCAATAAGACCGAATAAGGTGAGACAGAAATTCCTAATCTTCGGCCTAAACAATCGGTTCAACAACAGTTAATGAAATTCCCCATAGATCCCCTTAAAGAACACCCAACGAAAGTAAACTACTCAGACATAATAGAAGGAGTAGAAAACGTGATTGATGAATGCATAACTTGTATTAATCGATTGCAATAAAAGAGGGTTCAAGAACAAATTAATCTCCCTCAAAGAACAAAGGCAAACCGCGAACCAGAGACTCGCGGCCACCGAAAGAAATCTATCACTTTGTGTTTTTCGTCTCTCCTCTAAAAAACCCTAAACAACGAGTATATATAGGTCTTCAAGTGCTCTAGGTCGTGGATTAGGTCTTGGCTTGCATAAGACGGCTTCGGGTTTGAGTTGGGCTTCAAATGGGCTC
>JAHZTW010000263.1:0-13359 GCA_020283515.1 Alliaria petiolata | reverse complement strand
TTGTGATCCCCCGAATCCCGACTTGTCAGATTGATGCCTCTTGGATTTATCATGGACCGGTTAGTGGACTTGGGTGGTATCTGTTAGACACAAGGGGACACATCACCACCGGACAACAAGGATGCAGAAGAAGCCTGTCAGCTCTACACGCGGAGATGGACGGGCTAATTTGGACAATGACATGCTTGAGAGATAGAGGGTTACAAAGAGTTTGTATCGAGATAGATTGCTCCAACTTGATTCAGATGATCGAAGAGCCCGTGGACTGGCCATCGTTTAGATCAGAGTTAGATTATTTGTGCTCTCTTAGGAATTCTTTCGTGGAATGTCTTGTACGTTTTATCCCTCGCTTGAACACTCTAAAACCGTTGCACAAGCTCCAAGAAGGAATAAGATGCAACATTCTTCACCAAACCGCGAAGAGAAAAGTTCTCGAATATTGACTTTTCTCATCTGTAACCAAGACCTTTAACCGAAGCTAGGAAGAATTTCAAATGGCAATGAAGTTCTAACGCGCATCACCTGTCTTCCGGGATCCCGAACACATCAGAGGAATGGCAAGCACAACGCCCAATTTACGTGTTTCTAAGGTGACGTAATCTTCAAAACCACAAGTCTAGAAGATTTTCCATCTTTCATTAAAGGTGTTACAAAGGTGAAGGACGCAAAAGCGAGTATTTCAACAAAGGTACTTGACAAAGTACATAGTGGCGAGCAATCACCACCAAACGCCTACACCATCCATCATCACCCACATCATTCACCACCATCCGGAGCGAGGAAGCTCGGCCGCGACTTCAATCGGCCATGGCACGGCCAGAAGGCAATTGGCCGCGCGACCAGCCAAGATGGCACGGCCAGAAGAAGGCTGACCGTAATCCCAACCACCTGTCGCGCGGCCAACACAAGCTCGAGACTCCACAAGCAATTTTCAAGACGGTTCATTCCCTGAACCGAATCCCACCAAGTTCACGAGGATACGACGATGAAAATGAAGTTCTATGCTCAACACCACATGCCCACCCACCCTCACCAAACCACACACCACTTTCAAGTAAGTCTTCATGAGGTAGTACTTGAATTTACCTATCTTTTCCTCCTCTACTCGACTTTTTCAAACTAGGGACAACTTGATTTAAGTCTGGGGGTTTTTATTTATTACTAACTACGTTTATTTCATGAGTCTTTGCATGCATTTTTCTTTTTATCGAGTCATTTTTATCAAGTCAAAAATTTGTAGGGAATGATTACACAACTCAAGTATGACTACGAACAGTTTGCTTCTACACTATTTCCTAGTAAACACTCTTTCATGCTTTGGTACTACACTAAACGGTAACTCGAAATCCGGCGATGCGACATCCCGCAGAATTTCGATCTATAGAGATTCATTGGAAGGAATATACTAGCTCTTATTTATTTGGACTTCTAATCTGATTTTAAATTTTCTTGTCAATAGATTTAAGCATTCAACGAGCCCAAAACGTTCGAGACATCTTATCCCGTTTTCACCACTCTTTGTTGTTCCCGAATGGCCAACTCACTTTTAGTTGGTACCTTACCTGAACCCTTAACCATCTTTCAAACCTCATGCAACTCTCTTGTTTTCATTTTGTGCAGATTCATGCAAAACGCTAGAGAGGCAGGAACGACATGATTTTCAGTCACAAGAAACGGAAGATCGAAATATTAAGGAAC
The DNA here is from genome assembly GCA_020283515.1 of Alliaria petiolata. Classification (NCBI taxonomy): domain Eukaryota; kingdom Viridiplantae; phylum Streptophyta; class Magnoliopsida; order Brassicales; family Brassicaceae; genus Alliaria; species Alliaria petiolata. The sequence continues at coordinate 11,661 of JAHZTW010000263.1, read as the reverse complement.
GGAAGGAACAACAAGAACAATACCCAACTTATACTTTAGAAAACTCGAAAGAATGGTAAAATTTTCATGCTCCATCTGATGTTAAACATTTGACGCTCAGAAGTTGTCCAATCTCCAAATTGTCTCCTTTTGCCCAAATTCTCCGGATTACGTGACAAGCCTTTATAAACTCTAAAAATGCTGAAAACATTGGTTTATAAACCAAGTAGCAACTAATTATTTATTAAAAATATACTAAATTGCTATTAGAAAGTAGTAAAATACTTACGTAGTGTATGCAGGCGTTGAAAGAACTAGCTCATATTTGACCCATTTTCATATCATAAGTGAATGCTTTAATAAGTATTTCACTCGGTTTTATTTGCATAAATAGTAGTTTTCGAGTATATGTATGTTCAAGACTCTTTTCATGAAAACTTAGCAAAAGGGATGCAAACCGAAGCAAAATGGAAGTAAATGACATTTTGGACGAGTCCGGACTGCCAGAAGTTCAACAACCGATCAAGCCATTCCCACCACGCGATCTTCCTCAAATTTTAACGCAAGTTAGAGGAGAATGTTTGCCTTCAAACCCAAGTAGATCTTGAGTTATAACGTTTTTACTAAAGACGTATCATGCAGTCTTGCGGAAGAAGCAAGGGGAGAAATGAAGTTTGATAAAGCAAGTGATCTCCCCGCGCCATTAGCCTTCGACCATGTGGCCAGAGGACTCTCCACCGCGCCACCAGCTTCCCATGCCACAGCCATACCTCACTTGGCCGCGCCACAAGCCCACGCTCGCGCAGCCACAACAAACGACGATTCTTGAGGCCCGTTTGCAAACCCCTCAAGCCCAATTGATAGTAGGATTTTTCCTATTTCAATTAATCTCTACTACTCATATCATTGTAGTATTTGAGATGTTAATCCAAATGGGGTTTGTTTGAAACACTAGGAATGCAAGAAACTTCTAAATCTAAGCAAATCAAGTAGATGTTTATGTCTAACAACCTAGTTGAAATAGAAAACAAGAAGCAAAACCAAAAAAGCTAACAACTTATGCATTCAAAACCAAATTTAAGACAAGAGCAAAAGCAAAATACTAATTCGAAATTAATCAAAGAGAAAATCGAATCCAAGGATGAGGTTATGGACTTGGGTGATCCTAGGGCTAACCTATGATGTTCATTCAATCACAAACAATGCTAATCCTTAGGTTTAGAACACTAATTAAGACTTATCCACTCTCATGACATTAATCCCTTCACTAATTACCTAATCAAGAGGTAATCATCATTAGTTAAATGGTAATCAATAAGCATTAAGCACAAGTCATAATCTACCAATAAACAGCTTAGACATCTATTTCCACAAGCGAAGCATGTAAATCTCTTAATTTAGTTGGTTGGTGCATTTCATCAAACACCTTGTGGGTGGGAAATGCCCTTTACTCTAAATCATTTTTCTTAAAGCTAATCTAGCATTAAGATCAATAAAAAAGAAAGGATTTAATGAGTTTAGGCCTTAAACATCATAGATCAACCCTAATCTCACCCTAATCTACCTCATCTCTAGATCCTAAAAAGACTACTCACTAATCATGACTAAACCAACAAATCTCATAAGAAATGTTAGTAATCATGATTAAAGAAGAAAAAGATAAAAAATTAAGAAAGACAAATTCCAAATTGCATAAACTCTTCAAAAGGTCTTACAAAAATACATAGAACAAAAGAAGAAGGTTCTATAAATAAGAACAAAAGATAAAATAAAGCTTAGCCACAAAAATTAGGTCTTTGTGCTTTTATAGTGAAGAGTAACCGTCCGGGTCAATTCTGGCAAAGGTCGGTATTGAAGTTCTAGATAATGGATAGGTGCTTGCTAAAACCGCTGTATCTCCCTAACCGCTGATAGTAATGACATAAAAACACCTCCAAATGAAGGCTGATTCAATTACCTACAATATTTATGAGTAGCTTCGAGGCTGAATCGGAATGAAAAGCCTTTGTATGGTCCGATTTTCTCCTGCCTGGTCGATATTGTTGATTTGTCTTGTGGGATTCATATCGGGTAGCAAAGCCCGATACAGCTGCCCAATACAGTGTCCTGCGTGCTTCATATCGGGCTGCAAAGTCAGATATGGTCTCCCGATACGTTTTCTTCAATCGCCCTGTCTTATCCATATCGGGCAGTAAAACCCGATACATCTGCCCGATATGTAGTAAAGTCGCCGTATCTCTTGAACCACTGATCATAATGACTTAAAACCACCACCAAACGAAAGGTAACTCAGTTGGCTGTGACTTTAATGAAAACCCTCGAGGCTAATCGGAATGGAAACCCTTCGTCCGGGATGATCTTTCTGTCGATCAAAATGGTCGATCAAAGCTCCAGACGAACATGTGTTTGATAAAATAATAGTATCTCCTGAACCGCTGACCATAATGGCTTTATAAAACTACCACACGAAAGGTAACTCAATTGGCTATGACTTTCTTGAAGACCATTGAGGCTAAATCGGAATGCAAACCCTTCGTCTGTCTCGATCTTTCAGTCACTTCAGGCGGCATGGTCTTGTATCGGGTTGTGCATCTCGATATGCAACCAGATATGGAGACAGACGAATTCTGCTGTCTTTATTTCGATTTCTCCTTGGTCCTTATACATCCACAAAACTCCAACATGCTCCTCCAAGTCCAAAAGTACCTAGAAAATACTCCAAAGGCAATAGAATATGCAAGGACTATGCTAAAACTCTCTAAACTCTAAAATGAATGCAAACAAGAACAAAAATACCAAATGAACACATAAATGAATGCTATAATATGCTAAAATATGTAACTATCACCAATTCCCGTCAAACCCCCGAGGGAACCCTAAGTGACGCCTAACGGGACCTCAACACCTATAAATACTCACCTCTACTCACTAATTTCGGCGTGCTTCCTGTGCCTCAAGCCTTTACAAAGCTAGACAAGCCGCCAAGCTCTTTACTTTCGTTTTTGCATTTTTACTTTGTCATTCGTTCTTCGTTCTTAGATTTTCATACTTTGTTCTTCGTTCTTCTTCATTTATTTGCTTTCAATACTTTAAGAGAGGATTTCGAATCCCTCCACTTACTTTAATAATATCAAACTTTTGCAAAACCATAGGGAGAAGATCTCGTCATCCATAACTCACTTGGAGGAGAATTCTATACCCTCTTTTGCATTTTAATAATATCGCATATTTTGCAAACCATAGGGAGAAGATCTCTTCATCCATAACTCACTTTGAGAAGATTTCTATACGCTCTTTGCACTATATTTAATCGCACCTTTTCTTATACCAAATGATGTCTCTCGTTCCCATGAGCAAGTAGTGATAGCAGGATTTTTACCACTTTCAATTAATCCCAACTACTCATATCATTGTAGTATTTGAGATATCGAATCCACAAGGAACAAGAGACCTAAACACTAGGAATACACAAAATTTCCTAAGCTAAGCGAAATCTAATAAGTTGGAGTTTTTATCTAACAATCTAAATGAAATTAAAGGAAACAAATCTAACAACTTAAGAAATCAAAATAAGAAACTAAAGCAAGACAAGAAACTAAGCAAAACTACTAATCAAGATAAACAAAGAGAAAATTGAATCTAAGGATGAGGTTATGGACCTTGGGTGATCCTAGAGCTAACCTATGATGCTCAAACAATCACATAAATGCTAATCCTTCGGTTTATAACTCTAAACAAGACTAATTCACTCTCGTGGCACTAATCCCTTTGCTAATTACCTAATCAAGATCTAATCATCATTAGTGAAAAGATAATCAACAAGCATTAAAATTCAGTTCTAATCTACCAATAAACACCTTATACATCTAGTTCCATAGGCTAAGCATGTAAATCTCTTCATTTAGTTGGTTGGGGCATTTCATCAAACACCTTGTGGGTGGGAAATTCCCTTTGGTCTAAATCACTTTTCTCAAAGCTAATCTAGCATGAAGATCACTAAACAAGAAAGGGTATAAACATTATAATCCCTAAATATCAAAGATCAACTCTCTAATCACCCTAATCTACCTCATCCCTATATCCTAAAATACTATAACCTAATCATAGTTAAACTAACAAATCTCATGAAAGAAATGCTAGTAAGCATGATTAGAGAAGAGGAAGATGAAAGATTAGAAGAAACAAGAATCAAATTGCACTAAACTTAAAAGAAATCTCAAAATCTCCTCAAAACCCCAAAGGGCTTTTTTTAGGTTTAAGCCCAAGAGAATATACATAAAAATTAGGTTTTTAAGTATTTATAGGGAAGGAGGTCAAACCGGGTCAACCCGGAACAAACCGGGTTTTGACCCGGAGGAGCAGTCTTTCGGAAATCGCCATATCTCCCTACCGGCAGCTCGTAATAACATGAAACAACCTCTCAATGAATGCTGATTCAATTAGCTACAACTTTCATGAAGAGCTTGAAGACTGAACCGGATTGGAAAGCCTTCGTCTGGTCCGATCGTTACCCTGCATGGATCTGTATCGAGCTAGGTAGCTCGATATGAAGCTCGATATGTTGCTAAAGATTGTATCGACCTTAATAGCTCCATACAAATGCTCGACACACCATCTTCAGCCTTCCTGTTGGTTTGTATCGAGCTTGGTAGCTCGATACAAATGCTCGATATGCATGCTCCGTCTTCTCGGTTGGACCGTATCGAGCTTAGTAGCTCGATGCATCTGCTCGATATGGATTACAATAGTTGTAACTTTCTAACCCGGGGTCCGAATGACTTTATTCCAACGGAATTGGAAAGCTCATTGTATCCTCTACAACCTTAAAAAAGACGTTCTGAATCTAAGTGTAAGGCCTTCGTCCGGACCAATACATTTCGCGCCTCCGGTTGCTCGATTTGCTTCTAAAAGACTTTTGCTTCTCATTTGGCTGCTTCTCTTCCTCCTCTTGATCATCCATGAAACTCCATATGGTCCTCCAAGCCTACAAAACACCTAATAAGGATTCAATATGTACAAATATGCAACAACCTAAGCTAAAACTCACTAAACTCTAATATGGATGCAAATGGGACTAAAAGTGGCTAAATGAATGCAAAAGTACATGCAAAACTATCTAAAATAAATGCTAAAATATGCTAAATTATGAGTCTATCAACTCCCCCAAACTTGTCTTTTGCTTGCCCTCAAACAAACAAACATGATAAAACTAAGAGATAGGTGCGAAAGTGGGAGCTCAATATCTAAGAATGCCAACAAAAACAATCAACTCAATGTCCTAGTTCTTAATTCTAAGATGCACTTGAATTCATCCTACTCCAAAAGAGTTAGCCATGCTCATCACAACAACCAAATGCACAAAGAACTCAATCTAGATAAGTCTCCCTATCAAACCAACTCTTTAACATTCATTAATTGCAAACCATGAATCATGTCAATGCAGTGTAAGTGAATTCATTTGGCTAAGGGACTAGGCTTTGAGATAAGAATGATCTCCCGTCATGTGGCTTCCATTGTAAACAAGGGTTTCACTCAAAGAGGATTGAACTTTATGCATAATGCTAAAGGTAAAAGACAAGTGAAGCATACAAGATGATATACTTAGATATTTCATGCATTCACCATGCATTTATGACATATTTGCATTCATATTGCATTCATACTTAGAATGATCATAGCTTTTGTCCCATTTTAGGTTCTAAGACATGTTGCATTAGCATTTGCATATGTTCTTGCATTTATGCATCATTTTCAGGACATTTTGTATGCATGGAACTAGTTTGGATAGTAGGCTGGACAAGAAGAGCTAAGGAATTGATTGGAGTCAAGAAGAAACTTGGACAAAAAGGCTGAAGACCAGATTGACCAGCAGATCGACCAGCAGGTTGATCCAGGCCAAGAACGATGCGCAAATCGAGCCAGCCCGATCGATCTGAAGATCCACGGCTCGAGCAGCAGCGGATCGATCGATCCACATAAGATCGATCGATCTGAAGACCAAGGGATCGATTGATCCAACACAGACCCACGGCTCGAGCAGCATACAGATCGATCATCAGATCGATCCACAGATCGAGCAGCCGGTCGAACTGAAGTCGAATGGCCAAGGACGGATCGATCGATCCGCCCTAGATCGATCGATCCATCCATCAGTTTTTCATGCTTTTGGCTCACCAACCTCTATCTTGTCTTTAGTGAGGGTGCCATCATTCCTAGGCCTATATAAGACATCCTACCCTATTTTTCTTAAAGAGCCACGAAATTTTAGAGTTCTCATCTTGTTGTTTAGGTCTAGCCTCCATCTTTGAAGGTTTTTATGCTTTTCATGTTTTGTAAACTTTAAACTTTGTTTTATATCAAGTACTTATCCTTAATCTCTTTTCTTGTTATTGGTTAAGCATGTTCATCATATCAAATACAGAGTTTAAGAGAGATTCGAACATGGTTAGTGAGTAATCATCAAGGTTTAAGGTTTTGGTGATTAGGGAGGTTTAAGAGGTTTAACTTGGGGTTTTTCTTGTTCTTCATCTCATTCTCTTCTTGGATTTGGAGGGCTAAAAGCCTAGAGATGCTTGAGAAAGATCTCTTTGATCTTAGGGATTTCCTTATCTCAAAAAGACTTAGGAAATCCCATAAACCCAAATCCAAGAGATTAGCTCATCCTTTCCCACACACCATGGATGTTTAGGGAGCTAATTAGGCCATGTTTAGGATCTGTGCTTTATGTTCTTCAGCCTATCTTTCCACCATACACCATGGGTTAGGATGAAAGGTTGAAGAAAGGGTTTTTACCACAAACCATGGAAAGATCTAGCTTTTGTTTCTTAAGGCTTAGAGATATCTCATTAGAAATGTGTAGCTCTGTTTTTATAAAACCCAAGTTCGAATCTTAACCTCTCTAAGCATGAACCAAAACCTTGAATCTATTTCTAGTATTTGAATCATCAAAGCCATCATCTCTTAGTTTTAAAGTTTAATCTTTTCTCTTAGCTTGTTAAAATTGTCTAATTAGCTTAATAGATTGTTTAGGGTATCTTAATTAGAAAACTTATGTTCTTGAATGTTTTATAGTTTTTAAAATAGCTTAGAGTATCACTCATCAGCCTAGTAATCATTTAGCAGTTGTTATATTTTCATAACTAGTTTTTATAATTCATCTTAGATTGCTAGAAATTGCCCATTTGGTCTGTCTTTAGCATTTGGATATTTGAAACTAGTAGCACGGTCATTAAAATTCTTAGCAGTAGTTTAACTCATCACTAGAATTGTTAAAATTGTTTTCATAGTCGTTTGATAGCTGGAAGTAGTATTTACAATTTTGTTTCCACCGTTTAAAACCGAAAATCACTTAGATTTACTTTGAGCTCTTGCATTGCTAGTAACTTTCAACACCTGGATTGGATTGACATCTAAAGTACTACAATGACATAAAGAGGCTTTAGGTTTTGATTAGAAACACGAAATAAATCTCTTATCACAAGACTAGACTCTCATCTACCCATAATGCTATCAATGGCCCTAAACCACTCTCATTATTTCTTTTCAAGCTCACTCAGCCCTCTAAAGCTACCCTTTTCTCCCAAGGCTCTTTGTGCCTTGCTAAACCCATGAATCTCTTCTTCTTTAAAAGCTCTAAGTGGAATCTTCATCAACCTTTATCTCATAGTGAATGTTGTGATCTTTTACAAACTTAGCTCTTCTTTTTATTTCTAGGTAGCCCTTTCTTTTTTTTGGCCTTTTAGCTCTTTTGATTTTTCCTTTTCTTTTCTTAGTGCTACCTATAACTTTTCAAACTTAGAGCTATACATTTTAAACACAAGATCCACCATTTCAAACTATGCTTTCCTTACTTTCCACCAAACATTTTTCATCCCTTTCCTTCTACCCCTTTTCCACAACTCAACATGCCAAGATGCAAGCATACAATTCCAATTTCAAACACCAAGCGATATCACGACCCAATCCCCAAATCCTAAGCCTATTACTAGCCCCAAAATGCAAGAGAGAGAATCTACATGAGAGCCTAAACTTGTCGTCTCAAACCTAACACTTTATGCTAAGTTCAATCAAAATAAGGCCTCACAAGTATTAACTCTAGAACATTTGGCTTCAAAGGGGGTAATGTAAGGTGAGGTGGAAGTACTACTTGAGCTAGCAAGAGAGTGGTAAAGTGAGTAAGAAAGCTCAAATATGTATATTATCCATGAATTCACTTTCAATGCAAGGCATGATAATTAGATGTCAAAATTCGGTTCAAGTGAATAGAGTTGGTTATCGAATTTAAGACCCTATTTCGACCAAGTTCTAGGTGACAAGTGAAGTGATCCAAGAATGGTTCTTCCTTACTTTCAAGACTTGTTCAAATGCATAAAAGAACTACTAACTAGGGCATTTAATTGATTACATGAGGATGCACTCTACAAGGATAAGCTCATCATTACTCCCAATGCATATGAATGCAAATCTTACATGAAATGCAACTAGCCTCAATCCTAAAATGCAAATGTAACATCTAAATGACAATCTTTTTTGGAAATTTTTTAAATTTTTTTTTTTTTTCTATGCCTTAATGAAATGCATGAGATTCAAGCATGCAAAGGAAAATAAGAATCACAAAACACATGTCAAATCTCTCAATCTCTCCCCCAAACTTAAATTACACAGTCTATTGTGTAATAAAAGTCCAAGGGAGACTTCAATCAACATGACAAGATACAAAAACGGAAATCTAAAGAAAATATATACAAAGGAGGTGGAGATACCTCAAAAACGTAAAGAGGAGGAGGAGTGGAGTTAGAGGAAGCTTTGGAGACTTTTCCTTGGGCAAATTTGACCTTGTACCATGCTCCATGACCTCCAACATCCCTTTTACTAGGATACACATGAGAATGCCTCCCAGATGCGCTTGTTTTTAAGTCCCTAGCTCGACATGTTGAAGCTCGGATCACCGGGATCATACTCATCATAGAACCATCCCCTAAACTCTTACATCCTAACCTCCTCAAAGGGTAACTTCCATGGATCATCAATGCTTTCTTCATTGGTGGATATTAAACCAACATACTTGGCAAAGGGTTGTGCCATTGGAGATTCTTCTTCTTCACCCTCCTTGGAGGCTTCTTCAATGTGACTATCCTTTTTCTCCATCTTGGAAATGAGTTGCACATGTGTTTCCTTCTTGGTTGAGAGCTCTTTCTCAACAGTTGAGCTCTCACTTGCATTCCCTATGCAATCAACAACCAAATCACCTTCACAAGGATCTTCATATCTTATATAACAAGATTCTCATCAACCATGCATCCAAGAAGAGCTTCAAGTTCTTCTATATACCCTTCAGCTTCTTGTTGGAGTTCATCATTGTTTTGAGCTTTATCCTCTTGTTCCTCATTACATTGGGTAATTTTGGTGTTGATTGACTCCACATGTGATGTTGCAACAACTCTTGAACATGGAGTAGGAGAGCTAATCGTGAAGACAAGCATGTGAATACTCTCATTAAACTTCTCTTGCTCTTCCAAAATCAATTTCGCCAAGTTAAGATTCTCTTCTTCATAAGAGATTTGGGAAGAATAGGTTGCTCCTTGATCATACTCCATGTCCCAAGATTGGTATCTCTCGCCATATCCATATTGGTTCTCTTGAGCAAAGTTTCCATCCAAAAGTCCTCCTTGATAAGTGGATGAGCTTTCAAAACCATGGTGGCTTGTGGGGTCCCAAACAATCCCTTTTTCTTGATTCTCTAATATAGCTTTCAACATTGAAGCTATATCCGAATCCATACTTTCTCCCTTGTGATTGTGCCTTGCAAAAAGAACAAACACTTGAAAGAAAGTTAGTAACCAAACAAACAAAAACCAAAGAAAGCTTAGTCTCAAGAAAATTTGAACAAACAAACAAAAACCAAAGAAAGCTTAGTCCTACTTAGTTCCCCGGAAACGGTGCCAAATTGATAGCGGAATTTTTACCACTTTCAATTATTCCCAGCTACTCATATCATTGTAGTATTTGAGATATCGAATCCACAAGCAACTAGAGACCTAAACACTAGGAATACACAAAATTCCCTAAGCTAAGCGAAATCTAATAAGATGAAGTTTTTATCTAACAATCTAAATGAAATTAAAGGAAACAAATCTAACAGCTTAAGAAATCAAAATAAGAAACTAAAGCAAGACAAGAAACTAAGCAAAACTACTAATCAAGATAAACAAAGAGAAAATCGAATCTAAGGATGAGCTAATGGACCTTGGGTGATCCTAGAGCTAACCTATGATGTTCAAACAATCACATAAATGCTAATCCTTAGGTTTACCTAATCAAGATCTAATCATCATTAGAGAAAAATTAATCAACAAGCATTAAAATTCAGTTCTAATCTACCAATAAACACCTTAGACATCTACTTCCATAGGCTAAGCATGTAAATCTCTTGATTTAGTTGGTTGGGGCATTTCATCAAACACCTTGTGGGTGGAAAATGCCCTTTGGTCTAAATCACTTTTCTCAAAGCTAATCTAGCATGAAAATCACTAAACAAGAAAGGATATAAACATTCTAATCCCTAAACATCAAAGATCAACTCTCTAATCACCATAATCTAACTCATCCCTAGATCCTAAAATACTATTCCCTAATCATAGTTAAACTAACAAATCTCATGAAAGAAATGCTAGTAAGGATGATTAGAGAAGAGGAAGATGAAAGTTTAGAAGAAACAAGAATCAAATTGCATTAAACATAAAAGAAATCTCAAAATCTCCTCAAAACCCCAAAGGGGCGTTTTTTAGGTTTAAACCCAAGAGAAACTACATAAAAATTAGGTTTTTAAGTATTTATAGGGAAGGAGGTCAAACCGGGTCAACCCGGAACAAACCGGATTTTGACCCAGAGGAGCAGTCTTGCGAAAATCGTCATAACACCCTACCCGCAGCTCGTAATGACATGAAAGAACCACCTAATGAAATCTGATTACATTAGCTACAACTTCCATGAAGAGCTCGAAGACTGAATCAGATTGGAAAGCCTTCGTCTGGTCCGATCTTTACCCTGCATGGATCTGTATCGAGCTAGGTAGCTCGATATGAAGCTCGATATGTTGCTAAAGATTGTATTGAGCTTACTAGCTCGATACAAATGCTCGACACACCATCTTCAGCCTTCATGTTGGTTTGTATCGAGCTTGGTAGCTCGATACAAATGCTCGATATGCATGCTCCGTCTTCTCGGTTGGACCGTATCGAGCTTAGTAGCTCGATGCATCTGNGGTTTGTATCGAGCTTGGTAGCTCGATACAAATGCTCGATATGCATGCTCCGTCTTCTCGGTTGGACCGTATCGAGCTTAGTAGCTCGATGCATCTGCTCGATATGGATTAAAATAGCTGGGGTCCGAATGACTTTATTCTAATGGCATTGGAAAGATCACTGGATTCTCTACATCTTTGAAGAAGACGGCGGAATCTGAATCTAAGTGTAAGGCCTTCCTCCGGACCTATACATTTTGCGGCTCCAGTTGCTCGATATGCTTCTAAAAGACTTTTGCTTCTCATTTGGCTGCTTCTATTCCTCCTCTTGATCATCCATGAAACTCTGATAGACTCATAATTTAGCATATTTTAGCATCCATATTAGATAGTTTTGAATGTACTTTTGCATTCATTTAGCCACTTTTAGTCCCATTTGC
>JAHZTW010000025.1:57649-79840 GCA_020283515.1 Alliaria petiolata | reverse complement strand
AGATTTGGAATTTAGGGATTTAGGCATAGATAACTTCTGCAACGAGAGTTGATTGGTTTTACCTTAGAGTGTCGAGTTCTAGACGGTTCTTAATAAATCCCTAATAGACTTAGATTCTGCATTCTTGGATTCAAACCTGATAATTATCCTTGCCTAGCGCCTCGTCTCCTGAACCTTAATCCATCTAATTCCGATTTATTACTTGCTTTAATTGCTTAGTTTTAAATTTCATTATTCGATCTAGCATAATCTAAACTTAGAAACCATAAGTGTAGCTTTAACTTCCCTGAGGATTCGATACCTCTTATACTTCAACTGCATTGCTGTGCACTTGCAGTAGTTGATTATTTGGGTAAAACCTGAGCCCTATCACTCAAAGAAACTATCAGTTCTCTACTCATACAGTTAGAGAATTCCAGAGGAGAAAGAGACGCTTATCAAACCATTTTGGTTTTGATTCAAGCTAGTTGATTTCATCAAATGGGTAAGGTGTTCAATTGTGTTCTTTTTCCCTTGACAAGTTTTGTCCTAGTGGGTTTTCTTGTGAAGATTTTTAATGAGGCTTTTGTTCACCTCCTTAACCTCATTTGGTGAACCGAAGATCAAGCCCAAGAAGCTTCTGTCCAGCCGCTTCTTTTATCATTTAAATTCATGTCATTTCTAAGCTTATGTTATGTTTAAGTTGTATTTTTTATTTGTTATCTTAGGCGTGTATTTAGGGCTTCCCACTGAATTTCCCTATATATACTCCTTGTAAACCCACAATTTATTTTATCTAGCTTTTTATTCTCAAACTCTCTTAAGAACTATATCAAAATAGGTAAATCAGAGGAGTTTCATTCCCTTTGTGTGACCCCTCGTTCCATTGGTAAATCTAAGGATTTCCGCAGCCTTAGTGTGACCACAACACTCCATTGTTACTCAAATCCATTCGTTCTAAACCATCCATAAACGATTCCCATCCTACTTGCTTCTAAAGTGACGATTTTGGAGTAAGATCTTACAAGGATCATATTGGCAAGACTATGCAAAAACCTAACCTAATGCATCTAAACCTAACATGAGTAAGAACGTGATGAAAACTAAGGTGAAAGTGCATGAATGAGGTCCTAACTAGCATGAAATGTAAGCTAAAAACATGTAATTTAGAGAGATATCAGGTTCAAGAACAAATCAATCTCCCTCGAAGAACAAAGTGAAACCGCGAATATGAGATTCGCGGCCACCAAAAGAATTCTGTAATTTGTGATGCCCTAAAAAACCCTAAACAACGAGTATATATAAGTCTTCAAGTCCCCTTGGTCGTGGATTAGGTCTTGGCTTACATAATACGGCTGCGGGTTTAATTTGGGCTTCAAATGGCGTGGCCGCGTGAGCTACCGGCCGTGGCGCGGCCACTGGTCGTTTGGCCAAGTCGTGGCGCGGCCAGCTTGGCCTTCCGGGTGCTTGACGGACCTTCTTGCTTCTTCCTTAACTTGAGATCCAACCGTGGGATTGTTCTCAAACCACTTCGAGGTGAAAGACAGCTGATAATGCTACCCTGATTCCAAATATTAGCTTGATCTTGTGGTGAGAAGGTCTTCGTTTGATGTTGAAATTTTGTCCTCGAGCACTGTTTTCGGACTTGTTCATTTTGCTCCAAAATATGCGTCTTTTGCTAAGATTACCTGAAAAAAGTCTTGAACAACCAAATACTCGAAATCTAGTGTTTATTCATTAAAACCTTAGTGAAATGCTTATTAAAGCACTCACTTATGATAGTAAAAACGGGTAAAATATGCATGTTATCAACTTGACTTTGCACAGTATGGAACTATCCTTGAGCTCCATTGGATGCAAGCTTAGGGTGCCCTTAGGCTGGAGTTGACCATTGCTAGGCATTTTCTTATCGTTCCCATTGAGAACCTTGAGAGCGTTCTCTTTCTTGCCTCTTTCCCTTGGTGTCGCCTCTTTGGAGCATTCTTCTTCTTCGCAGCTAAACAGGGCTAGCAAAGCTTCTTCATAGGGTTCTTCCTCAGCCTTGATCTCTTCCTCAAAGATAAATGTCTCTCTCGTTGTAACCGAGAAACAAGAAATCCTAGGTTTTTCTTCATACTTGCCGATCAAGGTCTTAGCTTGCTCCTTCTTCCTCACTGATTCAGCTTCCACATGGTGTTCCTTCTCAGTATGAACACTCTGGTCCATGAAGACACCTTTATCCTTGCATGGATGCAGCTCACTCATGATGTCCATTTGAAAGACTTGGCCATTGATCGGTCGCTTCTTCACACCATCCTTGATACCAAACTTGAACTTTTCACATTTGCCCAACTGTAGAGAAAATTTTCCATGCTTTACTATCAATGATGGCTCCAGCAGTAACCAAGAATGCCTTTCCAAGACTAGAGGATTTTTGTCTTTCTCGTCCATCTCCAAAACAACAGAGTCAGTTGGAATGGTGACATTGTTTGTCTTCAAGGGTAAGTCTTCAATAACCCCTTTCGGTAGTCTTATACTCCTATCAGCTAGGATGAGAGAGACGTTACACTCCATGAAATCTGTAAGACCTAGCTTCTTAGCAATGGAGTATGACATAAGGTTTATTGATAGGGTCAAAGTTTTACCCAAATAAGTCAACACTGCAAGTGCACAACAATGCAGTTGAAGTATAAACGGTTATCGAATCCCAAGGGAAGTGAAAGCTACACTATGTTTTCTAGGTTCAAATTATCCTAAGAATAAAGATTTAAAAGTAAAAGACAGCAGGTAAATAAAAACGGTGTAAGTTCAGGAGACGAGACGCTAGGTTCAGAAAAATTCTCATGTGATCTAAATTGCAGGTCTAGACAGAATGTTAGGATTTATGAAGGACTGTTCTTGAACTCGAAACACTAATGTAAAATCAACCAACTCTCGCTGCGAAGATTATCTATGTTTAAAACCTAGAATTCCAAATATCTTTGCAAATCCTATCGATTCAGACAAGCATTAATAACAGGATCAATTGTTCACAAAATCCTAAACCAAATCTCTTTGCGAATAGGTATTTTGCTCATCTAACATTAGTTCAGGCAATTAATAATACTCTCGCATATATTAATTAACCTAAGATTAGATTCTAGGTCGCGAAACTAGAATAAGCATTAAACACAAATCCAGATGAAGAACTATAATGATTTTATCATAACAATTTAATTCGACCTAACAATTCATCAATCACCTTTGAAAAACTCTAAACCTAACTAGCAAACTACTCAGACATGATCAATGAAACAAAAATAATTATTTGAATAGAAAGCATAAAAGAAATCAATAGAAGAAAATAAAGGAGTTTCAAATCTGCTATAAAGGAGTCTGATTTTTCTCTCCAAAAACCTAAACTTCTATGATTCTTAAAGTATGAGATAATGCCTAAACAATGGCTGAAAAACTATATTTATAGGCTCAGGTTTGAATCTTCAATTATTTGGAAGATTAGGAAAAGTCTTGAGAATTTCCTTTTCTTCAAAATTCAGGAAACTTCACGTCTTTGGAATAGGAAAACTTGGTGTCGATCGACACTCATCCTGCATCTTCAATCCGACTTCAACACTTCGTGACTTCGTTCCATTTAGCTCCAAAATATATCCAAATCTCCAATTTAGCTCCAATTGTACCTGAACCTGCAAAAAAATCTAATAGGACTCTAAAAATACCAAAAGACTCTATAAAAACACTTATATCATTGTTCAAAAATGGGTAAAACCCATGATATATCAACTCCCCCAGACTTAGCTTTTGCTTGCCCTCAAGCAAAACATAAACTAAGTATAGATTTGAGGTTTGAAAACCGAAATATCCAGCTAACCTTCAAAACGCCACATCGAACCAACACTCATTGAATCCACATACCATTGAGCCAACCTTAGGTAGTATTCCAGTATACTTACCACAAGCTTAGCAATCTCCCAAATCAAGTCCAGATCCCTTTTTTGCTCACAGAATTTTGAACTTTAAACAACAGTATTGACCAAAGGACTTACAGATTCTTTCCCTTCCTTTGTGCCTGAACAAGACATTTCTTCTACTGCTCTCCCATTTTCTCTTCCCTTAGTCAACTTCTGCCCATTTTCAGGGTGTTCTACAGATCTTTTCATTGACTTTTCTCATTTTTTTTTAAGTCTTGGAATAGTGCTACTCTTACTTGTGTTCCTTGGGAGGAGACAGGTTCATGAGCACTCACTAATATTGTTCCTTGTAAGGAGACAGACTCATGAGGTTCTTTGCACTATCCCTTAACTTAGACTCTTTCTTTTCTTTTTCTTTAAGGGAAGATCAAGGAGAGACTGTAGTGTTCTTGTCTTGTCAGTGCTGAAAGAGAAATCAAGTCCAATGAATACCAAGCTCTAAGAAGGAATCTGAACTCTCTTTGTTAGCTTGATCCACTTGCAGCTTTCTACTTAGTAAGACCTGCAATCAACTGCTATGGCAATGGTCCTTCAAGTGTCAATCTTCTGTGGTTAGTTCTTTTGAAAACTGAAAATTTCACTGATTTTGACTCAATAAAACAAAGTTTTTGACTGACTCAATCGACTCTGAAAACAAAACACAAAGTCAGTAATCACCTCCCCCAGACTTAAACAACACTGTCCCCAGTGTTATAAAGCCCGAAGTTGGCTAAAAGAAAGATTAGAAACAACATAAAAGACCAATTAGAAGACTTACCTTCGTCTGCGCGTTGTGCCTATCGACACTATAGTGGTGTCGATCGACACTGGTCTGAGTCGAGCCCAATGTCTCCTTTTTTCAACTGACTGAAACTAGGACCTATAAATCTAAGATGAAAGATAAAGAAAAACGTACCTAACAGTGGGTTGCCTCCCACTCTGCGCTCATTTTCAATCATTAGCTTGACAGTGTCGGGGTTCAGACGCCTGGTGGATCAGAGGGTGGCATCAAATGCCTCACAGAAGAACGTCTCCTGATCCATGGTGGTGTATAGGCAGTAGGTGCATGAGAGCGACCAAGGAATTGAGGAACAACAGCAGGGTGGGACTTGAGTTCGGGTGGGAAACTTCGTTTTCCTGCAGAATCATCAAAAGAAACACCAAGCCCTCTACGAGAATCTCGTGGCTTGCATAAGTGTGAAACAGCTTTTGAACCTTTGGTATTTTTAATGAGAGGATCATGAGGTTTGGAATTGATTCCAGGAAGTACATACCTTTGCTTTCTTCGAGGTTTTTGGGCTGTAGGATTCGGAGTTGCCTGATTGACAACATGTGATGGAATTGCAGCATTGGAAACAGCTTCTGGTGTGATCCGCGAAGGGTGTCGATCGACACCAACTCTGCAGCTCGAATCTCTGCACTCCTTCTGCAATTCAGGTCTGCAATCCTTGCCTCCATCACAAAAACGTTTTCCTCCATCAACTTGATTAGACCTTCATCTTCGCCCGTAGTCCTGAAGAGATGATTGTTTCCTCTCCAATCTTCAAGCTCCACAGATTTCTCAGAATTCCCATCCAATATCTCTTGAACAACCAGTTTGTTCACTTGCTCTTTAGAATCTAGCTCTTCTCCAGCGATCACAGCAATGCAAGAGATGTGTTTGGATGTTCCAGTAGTAGGAATAGCTTTGTTGAAGACTCCTCTGTCAATATTAGAGAAGGATATTCTCGTATTCGGCATGTCTACAACTGCTCCCACTGTGGACATGAATGGTCTTCCAAGGATGAATGGCATGACAGAATTCTTGCTTACTTCCACCACCTGAAAATCAGTAGGTACTAGAAAATTCCCTACTTTGACAAGCAAGTCCGGAACTGTACCATATGGGATTGTGGTGGAAGAGTTGGCGAACATGATAGTCATGTTTGGAGGTTGAATATCAGCAATGTCCAAATTTTATGCAATGTCAGAGGTTCACGCTAGGACCAGAATCGCAGAGAGATTATTCAAACTTAACTCTTCAAATGGAGCATGGAACAACAAACATCCCAGGATCTTCAACCTTGAGCAGCTGCTTCATTGGCGGTGGTGTACCCCTTGCTTTGTTGAAGAGTTCTTCAATTTCTTCAAGACTCTCTTTGCAATTCTTGAATAAAACACCCAAAGGATAATCCTCGCAGGCTTCCGCAATCGCATTGGATATCCTTCTCACATTCTTGTTGAAATCAGCCAACTCTTTTGCACTAATGGGCGGCCTTAGGTGTTTGGTTATATGAGGATATGGAACCTTAGGCCTGTATCCCCTTTCTTCTGCACCTTGTGAAGCTTTAGGTCGATCTGTCGAAGTTTGGGAAGGGTGTCGATCGACACATAGTTGGTGTCGATCGACACCAACCTCTGGTGTCGACTTTTTGGTGTCGACCATGCTTGATTTCGGTCCGTCATAGCTCGAAAAATCATGTTTTTTCACTGGTGTCGATCGACACTCAGCAGTGGTGTCGATCGACGCTAACTCTGCAACTGCAGAATCGTGTTCTGTATCTAGCTCTTCGATCTCTTCAAAGCTCAGAATCCTTTTCAGCACTGGTTGAAAGCTTCTTTCACTCTGGATCGTGATAGCATTCACATGATGCCTCAGATTCATGTATGTCTTTCCAGGAAGGAATCCCTCTTGTCTCTTCAAAGCTTTAGCAGTTTGAGTAACTTGGGTGTCCAATTTCTTCATATGAGAGTTCAAGCAATCGATCTTCCCATTCAAGTCCTGGTTCAGTGAATATATCTTTCCATTGAAATCAATTGTCATCTTCTGTTGTCCTTCCAGAAGTTTCTCTAGCATAGACTCCATCTTATTGTCTTGTGCAGGAGGCTTCTGGTAAGAAGAAGAACCATAAGTTCTCTGAAAGTTGTGGCTCTGAAAAGGCTTCGCGTAAGAAGAACCATAGCTTTGCTGATTGCAAAACCTTTGACCTTGAAAACCAGCTCCATTGATGTAGTTAACCGCTTCTTCCTCAGGCTCGAATGTCTCCACCTCATTAGGAAAGTGAACTTACTTTTTGCCCACCAAGATGTCCAGCTTCCTGTTAACCTCAGCTATTTGTCTTCCTCCATTTGCACCAACATGTTGTTTCCTCTCAAAGTCCGCATTCTTAGTGCTGTTGAAAGAGGCCAAATTGTCTATAAGCACCATCGCGTCATCTAGATATCTGGTGTTGAAGTTGCAATTGCTTGCAGCATCCAAAGCCATCTGGTACCTCCAATCGATCCCTCGGTAAAAGATTATGAGAAGCTGCGACTCGCTGAAATCATGGTATGGGTAGTCCCTTTGGTAAGCTTTTAATCTCACCCAAGAAGCCTTGAATGCTTCAGTGGGTCCTTGGGAGAATGTAGTGATCTTTGTCCTCAGCTCCTCGGACCTTGCATCATCAAAGAAGTTGCATAAGAATGCATTCTTTGTTTCTTCCCAAGTGGTTAAGGATCCTGGATCCAACTGCTTCAGCCAGTATGATGCATCTCCTGCAAGCGAGTAGGGGAAAAGCTTGCAGAAAAGACAATCATAGGACACTCCATTAGCCTTAATGCTTGATGCCAAGTCCTCGAATCTTTCAATGTGGTCCGTAGGATGTTCATTGGGAAGACCATGGAAAGGATGCTGAGCTACAAGTGTGTAGTAAGCAGGCTTCAGCTCGAAATCATTCCTCTGGAATGCAGGAGGACGGATCGCAGCTCTATTAGCGTAAAACTGGTCAGGTCTTTTGTATTCGCTAAGAGTTCTTCCACGTCCAGCTTCTGCAGGGGCGATTTGTATTGGTTGCTCGATGATAACAGTTCCATTATCATCATGTCTCTGTCCTCTGGCATTCCTTCTGTTGCCTTCTCCGTCGAACAGGTTACCTTCTGCATCGCATTCCTTCTGTTGCCTTCTCCGTCGAACACGTTACCTTCTCCGTCGAACAGGTTACCTGCGCATGGTGTCGATCGACACTCGTGCAGATTTTCGGTTCGTACGTTCTAGACGATCGAGCTCCTGGTTGAGTTCAACTAGCTTCTTTTCCTTGTTGTTTATGGTACTGCGATTAAGCATGCACCTGAAACAAAAAAATAAGAAACTAAATTAGTAACCAAAACAAAAACAAAACCTAGTGAAAATCCTAATACTAGATTCCGTAGGCAGCTATTTACTTCCCCGGCAACGGCGCCAAAAATTTGATACGGTCAAAGTTTTACCCAAATAAATCAACACTGCTAGTGCCCAGCAATGCATTTCAAGTATAAAGGGTTATCGAATCCCAAGGGAAGTGAAAGCTACACTATGGTTTTATAGGTTCGAATTATGCTAAGAACAAAGATTTAAAAGTAAAAGACAACAGGTAAATAAAAACGGTGTAAGTTCAGGAGACGAGACGCTAGGTTCAGGGAAATTCTCAGGTGATCTAAATTGCAGGTCTAGACAGAATGTTAGGATTTATGAAGGACTGTTCTTGAACTCGAAACACTAATGTAAAATCAACCAACTCTCGCTGCGAAGATTATCTACCTCTAAACCCTATAATTCCAAATCTCTTTGCAAATCCTATCGATTCAGACAAGCATTAATAACAGGATCAGTTGTTCACAAAATCCTAAACCAAATCTCTTTGCGAATAGGTATCTTGAGAATTTTCTTTTCTTCAAAATTCTGGAAATTTCACGTCTTTGGAATAGGAAAACTTGGTATCGATCGACACCAACAGGCGGTGTCGATCGACACTCATCCTGCATCTTCAATCCGACATCAACACTTCGTGACTTCGTTCCATTTAGCTCCAAAATGTATCCAAATCTCCAATTTAGCTCCAATTGTACCTGAACCTGCAAAGACTCTAATAGGATTCTAAAAATACCAAAAGACTCTATAAAAACACTTATATCATGGTTCAAAAATGGTTAAAAACCATGATATATCATTTATGCTTGCTCCCAAATCACATAGACTATTAGCAAACTTCAAATGATCTATAGCGCAAGGCAATGTAAATGAACCGGGATCACCAAGTTTCTTTGGTTTGATTAACTTGTGGGTGATGACACCACACTCCTTGCTCACAACCACAGCCTTTTGTAGCTCCTTTGCCCTCTTGCCGATCACGTCTCTTAGAAACTTGGCGCTTTTCGGCACAAGTGCTAAATCATCAAGCAAAGGCATTCTCATCTCGATGTCTTTAATACTTTTCTCAAACAAGTCTTTGTGCTTCTCTAACAGCTGCTTCATGAACCTTGCAAGGAAAGGGAGTTTTGGTTTGTATGGAGGAAGAACATCTTCTTGCTTCCTTGGTGTTTCTTCCACAAACTCTTCCTCAACCTTTTCTACGCTCTTTCTTGGCCTTTCAATGTACACATCATGGATGGTAATACTGTGATCTTGTAAAAGACTACCCCCCCTCCCTCTTGAACTACAATGTCCTCATTGTCTTTTTGTGGTGACCGTGGTGTTAACACTTTTCCACTTCGAAGGGAGATCATGTGAGCATGCTCTCTCGGATTTGCTTCACATTTACCCGGTAGGGTACCTTGGTTTGATGTGCTGGCTTTGCCTTTCTCATACTGCAAAATCTTGTTGTTGAGCTCAGTAATCTGATTAGCAAGGTCATTGGTGGAGTTGTCTTGCCTAACTTTCATTGCAGCAAGTTTCTTGTTCAAAGTGAGCTCCACATTCGCTTGGCTTTGTAGGAGTTGTTTGATCATTGCTTGAATCTGATCTTGAGTAGAAGCTTGACCTTTTTGAGCTTGAACGAAACCAGGGGGATATCATTTTTTCCCTTGTTGTTGTTGTGGACCTTGGTAGTTCCCTTGACTTGGTCCTTGATATGTGTTCTTGTTCACATTTCCTCCTTGGTTCACAAACTGTTTTTGTTGAGGATACATTTGGTCTTGTGGATTCTCAACATTGTTGCTTTTAAAAGACAAATTTTTATTGCCTTGGTACTTGGGGAAGTAGTTTTGTGGTCTTGGATAGTCTTGACCACCAACCCCCTCTTGGCATTGTTCTAGCTCCTCTAGAACATTTGTAGCCTCACCCACAAAATACACATGCTTTTGATTTGCAAGTACCAACTTGTCTATCTTCTCATTGAGTGATTTCAACTCCTTCTTGTGTGCCTCAAGATCAGATTCTCTTGGTTCTCGGTCGTAGTCCTCACTATATTTTCCATCACTCAAAGCAAGATTTTCAATGAGCTCCATACCTGCGATTACATCTTGGCCAAGGAAGTTTCCTTTGCTTGCCGTGTCCAAGAGTATTCTTATCTTTGGCAATGCTCCTCTATAGATGGTGCTCAAGAGAGATTCTTCACTGAAACCATGGTGAGGTCAGTGGATAGTGTTGTCCTTGAACCTCTCTATAGCCTCACTAAACGTCTCATTACTCCTTTGCGTGAAGCCACTAATCTCACTTTTCAAGCGAGCTGTCCTTGTGCTTGAGAAAAACTTGGACATAAACGTTTTCTTACAATCAGCCCATGATGTTATAGTCCCTTCAGGTAAGGTCTTCTCCCAATGCCGAGCCTTATCACCAAGTGAAAATGGGAACAATCTCAACTTGAAGATGTCTTCTGAAATCCCATTTATCTTGATCATGCCGCATGATATCTCTGTAATTTGCATGATTTTAGTACATGTTTCAAGATAGTTAGGACTTCATTCTTGCACTTTAGTGATAGCTTGCATCACATTTTCTCCCATGATAGATTAGATGCATTAAGTTAGGTTTCTGCATAGTCTTGCATGATCCGAAGAAAATGGCCAGTAGAACCCATAGAAAAATCCTATTTATCAATTGGCGCCGTTGCCGATTTGGGAAGATAATTGAGTATTGAAATTCTAATTCTTAGCAAGACTAAGACTTTACTTTCTTTTTCAACATTAACATCGTTCCTTTAGACTTTTTCGCAGGTACCTATATTAACACGTTCAAATGGATGACATGTACCATCCCCAAGAAGCAATGAATGACGCACAACGGGAACGGGCCGATATACCGCGACACCAACGTCTCATCGGCGAATGTGACTCCCCCACCAATTACAGACCACGAATCAGTATCACCCCACCCTCATGTGATGCTGGTTACGAGATAAAGAGTAGTATTCTTGCCATAGTCCGGAACAACAAATATCAGGGTGAAGCCGTGGAAGACCCTCTAGATCACCTTGATGATTTTGAGAAGATCTGTTCTCTAACCAAACAAGAAGGAATCTCGGATGACGGTTTCAAACTACGTCTTTTTCCATTTTCTCTGGGAGGCAGAGCTCACCAATGGGAAAAGACTCTCAAACCGGGGTCTATAAAAACGTGGGATGACTGCAAACGAGCCTTCCTCAAGAAATTCTTCTCGCCGTCAAGAACAGCAATGCTGCGACTGGAAATCTCCACGTTCACTCAACTTGAAGACGAGAGATTCAGTGAAGCTTGGGAACGCCTAAAAGGATACACACTAAAATTCCCCCATCATGGCTACTCAAGCTCCTCACTACTCAGTATCCTCTATAGAGTTGTGTCAAAGAAATATAGGGATCAGCTGGATACTGCAAGTCATTGCTTCTTCCTCGGCCAAGAAGTGGACGACGGCATGAACCTCGTCGAAAATATGGCCACAAGTGATAGTAATTACGAGGACGACGTTGACAACGAACCAACCGTGCTGGATAAGCAGAGGGAAAGCGAGGTGATGCAACTGCAAGCCCGTTTGGACGTGCTACTAAAAAGCAAACATGCTCAAAACTCTAAGGTAGAGAGTATTGGGGTCATCCCGACGGAACTAAGACGATATGGGGACACAACTACCAATAACGAGCAAAGACAATATGGGGAAACTCCAATTTCGGCTACATATCCTCCGCAAGCACCTCCGTACAATGCAAATGCTTACACACAGCAGGCATTTACTCCTCTTCCCCACTATTACTCTCAACATCAACAATATCAAGCTCCATACCCACCACCACCATATGGACATTACGGCTTCTACCCACAACATCAATAACAGCAAGATTCCGACATCAAGAATCTTCTCACTCAGCTGGTTCAAAGTCACTGTAGCAGCAACCAAGACATCAAATCAATCAATTCACGCTTGGACAAGCAGGAAGAACATATCAAGCTAATCCAACAACCAACGCACAATGCACCAACTACACAACCAGCCTACGTGCAAGCTGTAACTCTACGGAGCGGTAAGATTCTCGCACCAAAAGCTCAAGCTCCGAAGATCAGCAAGGACGCTTCAGATCTAGTGGGGGGGGGACAGCTCTGAAAAATCAGAAGTCAACAACGAGGAAGAAGAGGTTCAAGAAAGTGTTGAAGATCAGCTGTTCACCAAACTCAGGGAACGAAATATCGGGATGACACCGATACCTGCTGTCCGTTTTGAGAAACCAAAAGAGCCACGATTTGTTAACCCCGCATACAAACCTCCTTACCCCTTTCCAGGAAGGTTCAAGAAGGAACTCCTCGAGAAATACAGAGCTCAGTTTGCAGAGCATCTGAAGAAAGTGGAACTCACCATGCCGCTCATGGATGCTTTGGCGTTGGTACCACCGTATCAAAAAATCATAAAAGATGCAATCTTAGCGAGAACGAAAGAACTCCAAGGCATGATGGTAATGACAGATGAGTGTAGCGCCATTATCCAGAAGAAAGTAGTGCCGAACAAGCTAGACGATCCGGGAAGCTTCACTCTCCCATGTTCAATTGGTCCACTCACATTCAACAATAGCCTTTGCGATCTAGGGGCAAGTGTGAGCCTCATGCCACTGTCAATAGCTAAACGACTGGGTTTCACGTCATACAAGCCAAGCAGAATATCTCTGATATTGGCAGACCGATCTGTAAGGTTGCCTAAGGGACTACTCGAAGATGTTCCCATTCGGATTGGCGATATCGAGATGCCAACCGATTTTGTGGTGCTCGAAATGGACGAAGAACCGCGAGACCCCCTTATTCTTGGGAGACCTTTTCTGGCCACGGCAGGCGCGGTGATTGATGTAAAGAAAGGCAAGATTAAGCTGAATCTTGGAAAGGATATCATCCTCAAGTTCGACATAAAAGAAGTGATGAAGAAACCCACCATAGGAGGAAAGATATTCTGGGTTGACGCAATGGATAAGCTGAACGATGAACTCTTTGAAGAGCTTTCTTTAAAAGATCTGTTGCTTGTCGCTTTGACAAAAGAGGAGAGGCAGCACGGGTATGTGGAATAGGAGAGCGAGGTCTATGTTATGCATCTGGAAGTGAGGAAATCCGTGGAAGATGGTGGATATCTAGAGGACCTGGAGCATGGTAGGCACAAAATCGCCTGGAAAACAAAAGAAGGGACATATTGAGATCAAGCTGATATGGGTACAACGAGCTCGGAAGGTCAAAGCATAAGAGGAGATTGGAACGAACTAGACGCTCCAAAACTCGAGCTCAAACCTCTTCCAGAAGGACTAAGGTACGCTTTCCTAGGTCCTAACTCATCTTACCCGGTCATTGTCAATGAAAACTTGAATGAATTAGAATTGTCCTCCCTTTTAAGTGAGTTAAAAAAGTTTAGGAGAGCAATTGGTTATTCCTTGGATGACATCAAGGGAATATCCCCTTCTCTCTGCACACATAGGATACATCTAGAAGATGAATCTATGACTTCTGTAGAACATCAAAGAAGGTTAGACCCTAATTTGAAAGAAGTTGTAAAGAAAGAGATTCTTAAACTTCTAGATGCTGGTGTTATCTATCCAATTTTGGATAGCACTTGGGTTTCACCTGTCCATTGTGTGCCTAAAAAGGGAGGAATCACCGTAGTTAAGAATGAGAAAGACGAATTAATACCCACACGAACCATATGTGTATTGATTATAGAAAGTTGAATTTGGCCACAAGGAAAGATCACTTCCCCCTCCCTTTCATAGACCAAATCCTGGAAAGGCTAGCTAACCATCCATACTACTGTTTTCTGGATGGCTATAGCGGGTTCTTCCAGATACAGATACACCCAAACGATCAAGAGAAAATCACATTCACATGCCCATATGGTACCTTTGCATATCGAAGGATGCCATTTGGGTTATGTAATGCACCAGCAACCTTCCAAAGATGTATGATGTCAATTTTCTCTGACCTAATAGAGGAAATGGTATAAGTGTTTATGGATGATTTTTCTGTGTATGGTCGCTCTTTTGGTGTTTGTTTGTCAAATTTGTGCAGGGTTCTCAAAAGTTGTGAGGAGACAAACTTGGTACTAAATTGGGATAAGTGCCATTTCATGGTCAGAGAAGGAATAGTGCTCGGTCACTGACAAACAGGTTTTTAACCTTTTTAGCAATGTCCCAACTGCTATCAACCAAAGTAGTACATCGTATGGGAGCGTTAGTGAACATAACGGTCATATCGGTGTTATAAGTCAAGTTCAAATCGGGTAAAGACTAAGACTTTACTACTAAAAACTACTAAAGGATTGATCTTGTGTCACTCAAGACCATAAATAAGAAAACTTTAAAGACGCTAAGCAAGAAATAGATGTTTAAACGGTAAAAAGATAAACTTTCGATATAAAGGAAGGATCTTGATGAGTATTATGAACTAGGTAACTCTCGGTTCGGCTTATCAAGCTAAAGCTTTTGGATCACATCAAGACATGGTCTTTTGATGGTGATTCTTAGGTAAAGGGATCCTCAAATCGTTTAGCCCATGATGTTTGGGTCTAAACTCTTTGAATCTCTATCACCATGTACTAGCTCTCGCATAGGGGTACAATAGAAGAAACAAGCATCTACAACGTCCCCATTGAACCGTAAGATTCTTAGACAGATGGTTAGTCTTAGCCTAAGAGATCGAACTCTTGTTCATAGAT
Organism: Alliaria petiolata; assembly: GCA_020283515.1. Classification (NCBI taxonomy): domain Eukaryota; kingdom Viridiplantae; phylum Streptophyta; class Magnoliopsida; order Brassicales; family Brassicaceae; genus Alliaria; species Alliaria petiolata. Next base: position 65,071 of record JAHZTW010000025.1, on the reverse strand, counting down.
CCGGCTAAGCAAGCACGTGATGTTCGTGTCAAGCCGCCTAAGGACTCTCGCCTAGATGGCCAAACTAGACTAAGCTTTGGGAATGATAAACAAGAAAGAATCTAACTTTATGTTTTAGCTAAGCAAGAAATATAAATCCGAGAGTCCCTTGGTCCTTTTAACCCATCAAGGTCCTAAAAAGACTACTCACAAGCCATTTGAGAAACCTCAAAATCCATAAGGATGAGAGAGTAACTCATAGGCTGCAAGCTAATCAAAAAAAAGAAAAAGGAAGAAGCTTTAAGAAAATAAGACAAGCTATATAACTTAAAACTTCAAGATTGCATAAAAATCAAAGCTTTAAACAAGTTTCAATGGCGAAATACAAAGTCTCGGTTCTTTGATGAAGAAGAAGACAGAAAACTAAAAGTAGAAAACGTGATGAAGAGATAAGAGTGAGAGAGTAGGTATTTATACACAAAAAGGGAAAAACGTAAACGTTGGGACCACTTTCCCGAAATGGTACATTTTTGTCTTTTAGCGTTTCGGGCTCTCGTCGTTATGGTCGAGCCGAAACGCTAACTCTTCTGATTCTTTGGGCAGGCTGCATATCGGGTACGGATTTTGGGGTCATGTCGTGAAGGCCTCCCTTCCTTGGTACTTGAATCGGGCACTTCCCGTTGCCTTGTTCCGATATCCGTCCTTTGGGCATCTTCTTGCTGGATATTCATACCGAGGTTCTCCTTTCGGGATTAAGCCGCTGCTACTCGTCCAAATCGCCCTCGTGTCGTGATCCATCCTCGATATCGCTGGCTCATTCCCCATTTGTGACCTCTCTCCTTGGTCTCTTCTTTGGATCATCCTAAGCACCTAAGAACACACTCCAAACATGCAAGACTATGCAAAAACCTAACCTAATGCATCTAATCCTAACATGAGTGAAAATGTGATGCAAGCTATCACTAAAGTGCAATAATGAAGTCCTAACTATCATGAAACATGTACTAAAATCATGCAAATTATAGAGATATCAACACCCCCAAACTTGCCTTTTTGTTTGTCCTCAAGCAAAAGCCAACCGGAGGGGTGAGGTTTTTAAAATAAATGATGTAAGTTCGAATCCAAAATGCCATTTAAAGAAAATCAACTCAATGTCTAAGTTCAGGTTTCTAGGATGCAAGTCGAATTCTACTTATCCAAAAAGCCTTAGCCACATTTATCACAATACTCAAGCGAAATCAGTCCTAACTTATATGCACATTCAAATTCCCAATTTCCTTTCACATTCATTATAAAATTTAAAACGTGGATCTCATCCATAATTGTCAACTAACTCATTTGGCTCAAGGTAAGGTAACCAGCTAAATATGAACTCGTGGCGCGAACGGGTTAAGTGTTTAGATGGGATCACTCATGAAAGGAACCTTCTTAATGTAAAATGCTAAGGGTAAAAACCAAAGGATGCATACAAGGCTAGACTACCATCTACCCAGAACATCTATTTCGTTTCCTACCCTAGTCTAAATTGCTCCCTCCTAAGCTACCCTTTCTCTCGGCATTTCGCCGTTATCCCGATATCATTCCTCGATATTACCTTTCCTGGTCATCTTCGGGGGACTTCTTCTTTGTCGGAGATCGGTTTTGGCTTTCTGGCTCCTTTGTTGCGTTCCTTTTATTTCACCTTTAGTGTTGTTGGCCGGATTTATGCTTTGTTGTTTGGCCTTCTTTTGCTTTTTCTTGGAATCACCTTTTTCTTCTTTTGGTTTCGAGCTCCATTTGTTGCCGCCATCTCTTTTATTCGTCTCCCCGTCTGACTCCTTGGTTTCCTTTCTTTCCCTTCTGTCAACGCATGATCAAGTTGGAATATAACCCCTTTTTCCTAGTCTACCTAGCAATATCGGCCTCCGATTTCGGTGTTAAATCGTTTTAGTAACCAAACCACTTATCCTAGTGTTGACCCGAGATGTGAGCCAACGTCTACATGGAAATCTAACCTTGTCGATCTAAACCCAACACTTTTTGCCTAAGAAGATTCGAAAATGGTGCAAAGGCCTCACATGCTCTCACAAAAGTGTTTATTGGTTTAAAAACAACGGTTTCGGTTTAGGGTGTGGTCTGATACTTGGACTAGCAAGAGGGTGGTAAAAGGAAAAAGAAAGTGCAAGTGAAATCCATGAGCTACTTGACAAATATGAACGAGACAATTAGGTTTTCAAATTAACGGTTCAAGTTTATTAGGGAATTGGTTAAAATCACAATGCATCAAGTCAAAACTGAATTTCACAGGACAAATTCCAAATGTGGTGCTGCCTTAAGCTCAGTATAATTCGAAATGCATCAGACAAACAAGAACTAAGGCATTGAGTTCATGACTTAAAAATGGCTATTTACAAGGATTCGTAATACTTAACACCTTATGCAAATGCTTATGAATCCTATATGAATGCATCTAGACTCAATCCTAACATAGAAATGCAACTACATGAGTTCTTTTTGTGGGATAAATTTTCAAAAAAATTCAAATTTTTTTGTGTTTTTCTATGCAATTATTATGAATGCAAAAATTATAAATGCAAGTACTACATACTCCCCCAAACTTAAATCACACAGTCTCTGTGTGATAGAAGAGAGGAAGAATATGGTCCTATGATAATGCAAAATTCCAAGCAAAATGAAAAATAATAGAAAAATGCTTATGTACAAAGGTTTGGTGTGGTACCTTACTGCTCAGTGTGATGTGAGGACGTGGTGTCCTCACTGGTGGAGAAGGATGGGTTGTCTGATTCCGATATCGGGGATTGGCTTGCACGTCTCTTCCTCGACATGATGTCCTCTTGGCAGGAATGCCTTCCTGGATCATTCAGCTCGCGCTCCCTTAGTTCGAACGAGAAGGAATGCCTCCTTTGAAGCATTTGGCTGTCTGCTTCATCGGACTCCTCGGTTTCATTTCCTTCTGCTTCCTCCGGAGACATATCGGCTTCATACCGTGGCGATGGTGTCGATCCCTTCAGTTTTGAGGTGAGCGTCTTGATTTTCCCTTTCAGGCCTTGCACGTGACCCTTGATTCCCTTCACCGTGGAGACTAGCTTTCTGATTGAACAGTCTTGCCACTTGTAGTACCGCTGCAGCACATTGATCCTATCGTGCGCCGCCTTGAGAGTTCGGTGTGGTCCACTGGTGATTGGATCAAAATGGTAGCGATCCGCCCCATAGAGAGGAAATCAAAACTCGTTAGTAGGGTCATCATAGGCCTCTTCATCCTCATCTTCTTCTTCAGCAGTTGCGTCGACTTCTTCCCGATATTCTTCCTCGTAACCCTCATCGAAGTCACCTACATATGGGAAGAGATGCTCATCTTGCAGGTCGAAATCCAAATTCCTTGGCTCCCTTATCGTGGTCAGCCACGGGTTTGGCAGGAACAGTACTGCAGCTTGTCCTGATGCTCGGGTGAACTGATATCGGTGTCCATGCCGATATGGCTTCCCGAGAAACTGGCACTTCTTTAGATATGCAATGTCTATCCACCGGATTCCGTGAGTTGGCTCCTCGAGATCAATGCCATCCCCTTTCAAGATAGCAGATACAACTCCTCCACAGCCTATCTGAGGCCTGTCGCTTGGTGTGGATATCATCCACGATTTATAGTGGAGAAGCTCCTTCATCAATAACGTGATCAACCCGGTGCTCCTTCTGCTTCCCTTCAGTTCAAACTCAGTCCGCGTCTCTTGAATGATTTCCACCAGGCCGTCGTCCATTATCTCCAACTCCTTTGTCAGGACAGCTCCGCATTCCTTCCTTGCAAAGAAAGTATGTGCAATAGCTCTTTGCACATACCTCAAGGCTGGGTGCCTTATCCTGGTACTCTTGTTCACTCCTGGCTTGTACGTCCCTACCCCAATGTGCATCCACAGTGCCTCCAGCTCCTCCCTTTCTATATTCAGGGACATTTCGCGCATATCGCCTTGGCTGAACCCGAATATTGACTCCAGCTCCCGAAATGTCATTCTATGAGTATCGTTTCCATACTTGAAACGAATGTGCCCATCTCTGACTTCCTCTTGAGTGATCTCTCCAAACGCGTAGAATGTTACTTCCAGTGTTGCAAGGAACTGGAAGGTTGCTTCGTCATGGGACGCATAAGCGTTTTCCATGAATTTCTTCAGGCCCATTGCGTTGAAGAGGATCTGGCAGTCCTCGTAGATGCCCAGCTCGGCCATTGTCTCCTCGTGGGGATAGCGCGTGGCCTTGAACTCCATTCGCCTGAATGCTGCACGCATTTCGGCCAGGGTATGTCGGGATCCGGTACTTCTTCTTCCCGATGCACGTGTGGGTGAACGTACAATCGCCGCTCGGCTGGATTCTCCAATTGGTCTCTTTCCTTCTCTCTTTTCCGTTTGGTATTCCCTTGATCTTCCCAGAACAGCTCCGCTTCTTGTTGCTCCTACCATTGTACCTATCAATCAAAAACACTCGGAAGTGTGTAAGTACAAGGAAAAGCTCTAAGTACAGAGACTATCTTGCATGTATGTTTAAACCTAAGGCAACTCTATTCATGACTAAAGAGACCCAAGCAAACAAATTTGAGTATTAGTAGATCGGGGAAGAGTCTAGATCGCGAAGAATAAAGAGTGTTGCTTATAAGTTGTTCTTCACAAATCCAGATTTTTAGACAAGCTTGCGTTTAAACAAAAAGGTGGAAAAAGGGTCTTCTAGAATCTCGACACTTCAAAAGAGATGAGCCATGAAGCTATTCTCACAATAGATGTGCCGAAATTCAGAAAAACCAAAAACAAAAAAACCTAAGTCTTTACGCGAAATCTGCCTACAAAAACGTTCCTCCATCTATTCTCAATCTCTAATGCAGCGAATCTGAACAATCCTAAGAGATTATCAATCGTATCGTGATATATTAGCATTTTACCTTAGATCGATATGCGAAAATCCTCGGATGAATGCTCAAACTAGACTTTGCGAAATAAAAACTCAAAAGCAAATTTCTAAGATTGAGAGTGATGGGGAATGAAAACGAGAGAGTCGAGGATTTTTATAAAGAAAAAGGAGACATGGGGAAAGGAAGGGTTGACTAGGGTTTCTTGGTTTGGGGAATAGTTGTCGGTTAACCCCAACCAAGCATTCTTGCCTTATCCGAAAAATGGGCCATGATTTTGGGCGCTTTTCTCGGATTGGGTAAGCCTAGTCACCCTTTTACCTGGACGGACATATCGGGTTGACTCCGATATGGTGTGATTGACGTTAGGGATATCGGCTTGTTCCCGATATGTGACCACCGTGATGGTTGTCTAGCTTGGGCTTCGTCCCATATCGGCTACACGCCGTTGTGCTTGCCCGACAGAAAATGCCTAGGGACAATATCAGGGTGTTCTCCCGATATTATATCTTGTTATTGAGCCGGACAGCTTCTCTTTTGGTTTTAGCTCCTCATTTGTGTAAGTCTCCCCTTTCTATCTCTCATGGGATCCTGAAAACAATAAATTAGACTAGAAAAAACATTAATATGTACATAGATAAGCTTGGGGTGCCTCCCAAGAGCGCTTTGTTTTGAGTCACTTACCTTGATTTTTCTTGGTCATCTTTTAGTGCGAAAGGGGGAAATGAACACCCCTCGATCCTGTAGGAGGATCCTTACTTTCCTTGATCATCGAGTTGAAATCGGCCAGAGATACATTGGAAGTTCCCTCTTTGCTTGCCTTAGAACCCTTTTGATTGGTCAAATTGGTGTCTTTTATCACCTTAAGGTAAGCAAAGGGTCTAACTTTTCCCTTGCATCTCAGCTTGTATCTCATCTCACCACCAGCAGAGAGAACAGGTTTGAGAGTCATACCTTCCAGAAGATCACCGAGAGTTGGTCCTTTCACGTAGGACTTCTTGCAAGTGATCACCTCTTTTTTTCTTCTTGGACTTCTTCTGGTTGCACTTCGAATATTGCATTGAGACAGACCCCATCAAAGCTGGCTCCATCATAACATATTTCCAAGGATGGATCTTTGGTTTTCTCAATTGTCTTCTTGAGCTAAAGGGAATATGCGTGTTCCTTCTCATTGATTTTCTTCCCTTTGGTGTCAAAGTGCATTACCAAGCTTCCAGTTAGTCTCAGCTCTACCTTGCCGCTTTTGCAATCAAACATGCAACCGGCAGAGGCTAGGAAAGGTCTTCCCAATAGGAGAGTTTCCTTGACATCTTGGTCCATCTGTATCACCAGGAAGTCGTTTGGCAGTAGCACGTTCCCAATCATGAGGGGTAGGTCCAGCAGCTTCCCAACAGTTTTCATTTCACTTCCATCGGCCAGTGATAACGGCTTCTTGCAGTCGGTATAGGTGTCATACCCGAGACGTTCAGCTGTGGCTCGGCTCATCACGTTGATGCTTGCCCCGAGGTCACACAGACAGTTTTCAAAGGTAATTCCTTCGAGTGTGCATGGCAAGGTGAATGATCCTGGGTCTTCGAGCTTCTTAACTACTAAGGGTTCCTCCTTAGGTTTCTCCATACGATCTGCTGCTCTCCTCCCTATTGTTGCCATTGCATCATCATAGAGCTTATCCTTCAAGGCTACTAGGAAATCTGGGATAGGCTTTGTCTCGTCAGTATTGTTGAAGAGATCTTCAACTTTCTTCAATGTTTCAATCAATTCGGCTTCTTGTTCCTCTATGAGACGTTTTTTATGCCTCTGGGGGTATGGCATTGGCGGTTTATAGATTCACAGGAATGGTGCTTTCTCTTCAGGGGTTGCCAAATTTTTAGAACTCCCTCCCCTTCTTAGAATGTCGATGTCCGCATCGACTTGAGCCTGTTTTGGAGAAGTGATATCGGGAGGATCCCGTTTTTCCTCGTCGAAAGTGGTGATCATTTGGCAATACTCCTTTGGATTCGTAACGGATTTTCCAGGAAGGTTGCTTTCTTGGATTGTAGATGCAATCCCTTTGTTATTTTCAAGTGTCTTGACACGAGCGGTCAAGTCTTCAATCTTCCCGGATAGTTCCGTGTGGACATGATATATCATGGTGTTTACCCATTTTTAGACCATGATATAAGTGTTTTTATAGAGTCTTTTGGCTATTTTCGAGTCTATATAGAGTCTTTGCAGGTTCAGGTACAATTGAAGATAAATTGGAGATTTTGATGCATTTTGGAGCTTAATGGAATGAAGTCACGAAGTGATGAAGTCAATACTGGAATTACACGTAAGGTGTCGATCGACACCATGTAGTGTCGATCGACACCAGGTTTTCCAATTTCCAGAATCAAGAAGTTTCCATATTTTGAAGAAAAGGAAATCTCCAAGACTTTTCCTAATCCTTTTGGGAATTGAAGACTCGTACTTAGGCCTATAAATATAGTTTTTCAGCCATTGTTTAGGCATAATCTCATACTTTAAGAATCATAGAAGTTTAGGTTTTTGGAGAGAAGAATTTGACTCCCTTAGAG
>JAHZTW010000025.1:0-12074 GCA_020283515.1 Alliaria petiolata | reverse complement strand
TAGGTAACTCTCGGTTCGGCTTATCAAGCTAAAGCTTTTGGATCACATCAAGACTTGGTCTTTTGATGGTGATTCTTAGGTAAAGGGATCCTCAAATCGTTTAGCCCATGATGTTTGGGTCTAAACTCTTTGAATCTCTATCACCATGGACTAGCTCTCGCATAGCGGTACAATAGAAGAAACAAGCATCTACAACGTCCCCATTGAACCGTAAGATTCTTAGACAGATGGTTAGTCTTAGCCTAAGAGATCGAACTCTTGTTCATAGATCCGGCTAAGCAAGCACGTGATGTTCGTATCAATCCGCCTAAGGACTTTAGCCTAGATGGCCAAACTAGACTAAACTTTGGGAATGATAAACAAGAAAGAATATAACTTTATGTTTTAGCTAAGCAAGAAATATAAATCCGAGAGTCCCTTGGTCCTTTTAACCCATCAAGGTCCTAAAAAGACTACTCACAAGCCATTTGAGAAACCTCAAAATCCATAAGGATGAGAGAGTAACTCATAGGCTGCAAGCTAATCAAAAACAAGAAAAAGGAAGAAGCTTTAAGAAAATAAGACAAGCTATATAGCTTAAAACTTCAAGATTGCATAAAAATCAAAGCTTTAAACAAGCTTCAATGGCGAAATATAAAGTCTCGCTTCTTTGAAGAAGAAGAAGACAGAAAACTAATAGTAGAAAATGTGATGAAGAGATAAGAGTGAGGGAGTAGGTATTTATACACAAAAAGGCAAAAAACATAAACGTTGGGACCACTTTCCCGAAATGGTACATTTTTGTCTTTTAGAGTTTCGGGCTCTCGTCGTTATGGTCGAGCCGAAACGCTAACTCTTTTGATTCTTCGGGCAGGCTGCATATCGGGTACGGATTTCGGGGTCATGTCGTGAAGGCTTTCCTTCCTTGGTACTTGAATCGGGCACTTCTCGTTGTCTTGTTCCGATATCCGTCCTCTGGGCATCTTCTTGCTGGATCTTCATACCGAGGTTCTCCTTTCGGGATTAAGCCGCTGCTACTCGTCCAAATCGCCCTCGTGTCGTGATCCATCCTCGATATCGCTGGCTCATTCCCCATTTGTGACCTCTCACCTTGGTCTCTTCTTTGGATCATCCTAAGCACCTGAGAACACACTCCAAACATGCAAGACTATGCAAAAACCTAACCTAATGCATCTAATCCTAACATGAGTGAAAATGTGATGCAAGCTATCACTAAAGTGCAAGAATGAAGTCCTAACTATCATGAAACATGTACTAAAATCATGCAAATTATAGAGATATCAGTCACAAGATATCGGAGAGGGGTATCGAGGTAGATAAGGCCAAGATAGAAGTGATGGTGCATTTGAGACCACCTACCACAGTGAAAGAAATTTGTAGCTTCCTCGGGCATGCAGACTTCTATAGGAGATTCATCCGTGATTTCTCCAAGATAGCTAGACCACTCACTAGGCTTTTATGCAAGGAAGCCGAGTTTATCTTCGATGAGGATTGCCTTCGAGCATTCACTACGATCAAGGACGCTCTTGTGAGTGCTTCCATAGTCCAAGCCCCTGATTGAGATCTACCATTCGAGATCATGTGTGATTCAAGCGATTATGCCATGGGAGCTGTTCTTGGCCAAAGAAAAGATAAGAAGTTACACTTGATCTACTATGCAAGCCGGACGCTAGACAATACCCAAGTAAAGTATTGGCAGTCGTGTTTGCCTTTGAGAAATTCAGAAGCTACTTAGTGGGATCAAAAGTGATCGTTTACACGGACCATGTTGCACTAAGGTATATCTATGCGAAAAAGGACACCAAGCCGAGACTACTAAGGTGGATCCTCTTGCTACAAGTATTTGACATGGAGATCCTGGACAAGAAGGGGATAGAGAACGGTGTAGCTGATCACTTATCCCGGATGAGGATAGAAGATTTGATTCCCATCAATGATGCTCTACCAGAAGAACAACTCATGATGGCAGATGTCCTAGAAGGAATGTACCGAGTGAATAAAAGTTTAGAAGCTGTAGCCAGCATGGAAGAAAACGACATTCCTTGGTATGCAGACTACATTAACTACTTGGTGAGTGGGGACATCCCAAATGATATCGATGCTTACCGAAGGAAGAAATTCTTCAAGGACATTAACTACTTCTTCTACGATGAGCCGTATCTCTTCAAGAGAGGGTTGGATGGGATCTACAGAAGATGTGTGTCAAAAGGAGAAGCGAAAGGGATCATGTTCCATTGTCACGGTTCAGCCTACGGTGGTCATTTTGCCACGTCCAAGACCACAACAAAAATCTTGCACGCAGGATTCTGGTGGCCGAGTTTATTCAAAGACACTCACGAGTATGTCTCCTCCTGCGAAGCGTGCCAAAGAAAGGGGAACATCAGCAAACGGGACGAGATGCCACAGAACCCGATATTGGAAGTCGATATTTTTGACGTATGGGGAATTGACTTCATGGGACCGTTTCCTTCCTCTTATGGCAACAAGTACATATTAGTTGCTGTTGATTATGTCTCGAAATGGGTCGAAGCCGTAGCTAGTCCCATCAACGATACAAAGATAGTCCTAAAGCTATTCAAGTCAACTATCTTTCCAAGGTATGGGATCCTGAGAGTGGTAATAAGTGACGGTGGTAGTCATTTTATCAACAAGCTATTCGAGAATCTCCTAAAGAAGCATGGAGTCAAGCATAAGGTAGCTACACCTTACCACCCACAGACAAACGGGCAAGTCGAGATATCCAATCGCGAGATCAAGGCGATATTGGAAAAAACAGTCGGAGCCACAAGAAAAGACTGGTCAGCAAAGTTAGACGACGCTCTATGGGCATACATGACTGCTTTCAAGACGCCCATTGGAAGGTCCCCTTACGGTCTCCTATATGGCAAGGCTTGTCACTTCCCTGTGGAACTTGAGTACAAGGCTCTATGGGCCATTAAACTCTTGAATTTTGATATCAAGACAGCTCAAGAGAAGAGGCTGATAAACCTACCCGAGCTAGAAGAGATCCGCTTGGAAGCATTCGAGAGCTCGCCGATCTACAAGGAGAAAACAAAGGTCCTCCACAACAAGAAGATCAAACCAAAAGAGTTCGCACCAGGGAATCAAGTACTGCTATACAACTCAAGACTGAGACTGTTCCCCGGGAAGCTGAAGTCACGATGGTCCGAACCATACACCATCAAGGAAGTATTGCCATACGGAGCCGTGACACGTTTCGGGAAGGACAGAGAGGATTACACGGTGAATGGACACAGACTGAAGCCATATTTGGGAAATGAGACATACCAAGTTCTGGAAAAGACCGTGGTTCGTCTCCAAGACCCCAGCAAGGCTTAATGATCTGGAAAAGACAAGGTACGAGACTATAAACAAGCGCTCTTGGGAGGCACCCCAAGCTTAGCCTTTTAATTTATTTTATTTTGTTATTTTTCTCTCTTTACTTTACAGTCTCAAGAATAATTATGAGTGGATCGGTGATCTAGATATCAGAACGTGGGACATCGGGGAGCCATAACGGGAAGAAAACTGGATAAATTGGTCGTTACGGCAGTGAGACCCATATACCAGCCAGTTTGAAAGACTGAGACCGTTATGGAAATATAACCTGGCTGGGCAAAACGGGTTCACCCCGTAACGATCAACCAGATGCAGTCGAGCCCGTCTGCAAATTACTGAACCACATTATACCAAACTCCTCCAACGGTCACAGCCCGATATAACCAGAGGTGACACTTCCAAACCACTGTACATTTTGCTTGAATTTTTGCATTATCATAGGACCATATTCTTCCTCTCTTCTATCACACATGGACTGTATGATTTAAGTTTGGGGGAGTATGTAGTACTTGCATTCATAATATTTGCATAGAAAACACACAAAAAATTAAAAAATTTTAAAAAATTGTCCCACAAAAAGAACTCATGTAGTTGCACTTCCATGTTAGGATTGAGTCTAGATGCATTCATTTAGGATTCACAAGCATTTGCATAAGGTGTTAAGTATAACGAATCCTTGTAAATAGCCATTTTTTAGTCATGAACTCAATGCCTTGGTTCTTGTTTGTCTGATGCATTTTGAATTATACTGATCTTAAGGCATTACCACATTTGGAATTTGTCCTGTGAAATTCAGTTTTGACTTGATGCATTGCGACTTGAACCATTTCCCTAATAAACTTGAACCGTTAATTTGAAAATCTAATTATCTCGTTCATATTTGTCAAATAGCTCATGGATTTCACTTGGACTTTCTTTCCCCTTTTTACCACCCTCTTGCTAGTCCAAGTACGAGACCGCATCCTAAACCAAAACCATTGTTTTTAAACCAATAAACACCTTTGTGAGAGCATGTGAGGCCTTTGCACCATTTTCGAATCTTCTTAGGCAAAAAGTGTTGGGTTTAGATCGACAAGGTTGGATTTCCATGTAGACGTTGGCTCACATCTCGAGTCAACACTAGGTTAAGTGGTTTGGTTACTGAAACGGCTTAACACCGAAATCGGAGGCCGATATTGCTTGGTAGGCTAGGAAAAAGGGGAGGTGTATTTCGATTAATCACATTCTGACGAAAGGGAAAGAAAGAAAACCAAGGAGTCAGACGGGGACATGTATTAAGGAGATGGCAGCACCAAAAAGGCTTGGAAACAAAGAAGAAAAAGGCGATTCCAAAATAAAGCGAAAGAAGGCCAATCAACAAAGTCTAAATCCGGCCAGCAACACCAAAGGTGAAACGCAAGGAACGCAACAAAGAAGCCAGAAAGCTGAAACCGATCTCCAACAAAGAAGAAGTCCCCAGAAATGACCAGGAAAGGAAATATCGAAGAGTAATATCGGGTATAAGGCGAAATGCTAAAAACAAAGGGTAGCTTAGGAGGGAGCAGTTTAGATTAGGGTAGGAAACGAAATAGATGTTTTGGGTAGATGGAAGTCTAGCCTTCTATGCATCCATTGGTTTTTACCCTTAGCATTTTGCATTAAGAAGGTTCCTTTCTTGAGTGATCCCACTTAAAAACTAAACCCGTTTGCACTACGAGTTCATATTTAGCTCGTTACCTTATCCTGAACCAAGTGAGTTGATTGACAGGTATGAATGAGATCCATGTTTTAAATTTCTTAATGAATGTGAAAGGGAATTGGGAATTTGAATGTGCATCTAAGTTGGGATTGATTTCGCTTGATTATTGTGATGAATGTGGCTAAGGCTTTTTGGATAGGTAGAATTCGACTTGCATCCTAGATACCTGAACTCAAACATTGAGTTGATTTCCTTTAAATGGCGTTTTAGATTCGAACTTACATCTTTTATTTTAAAACCTCACCCCTCAGGTTGGCTTTTGCTTGAGGACAAGCAAAAAGGCAAGTTTGGGGGTGTTGATATCTCTGTAATTTGCATGATTTTAGTACATGTTTCATCATAGTTCGGACTTCATTCTTTCACTTTAGTGATAGCTTGCATCACATTTTCTCCCATTATAGATTAGATGCATTAGGTTAGGTTTCTGCATAGTCTTGCATGTTTAGAGTGTGTTCTCAGGTGCTTAGGATGATCCGAAGAAGAGACCAAGGAGGGAGGTCACAAATGGAGAATGAGCCGGTTATATCGAGCATGGATCACGACACGAGGTCGATTTATACGAGTAGTAGCGGCTTAGTCCCGAAAGGAGAACCTCTGTGTGAAGATTCAGCAAGAGGATGCCCAAAGGACAGATATCGGAGCAAGGCAACGGGAAGCGCCCGATTCAAGTACCAAGGAAGGGAAGCTTTCACGACATGACCCCTAAATCATTGCCCAATGTGGAGACTGCCCGAAGAATCTGATATATCATGGTTTTTACCCATTTTTAGACCATGATATAAGTGTTTTTATAGAGTCTTTTGGCTATTTTCGAGTCTATATAGAGTCTTTGCAGGTTCAAGTACAATTGAAGATAAATTGGAGATTTGGATGCATTTTGGAGCTTAATGGAATGAAGTCACGAAGTGATGAAGTCAAGACTGGAATTACACGCAAGGTGTCGATCGACACCATGTAGTGTCGATCGACACCAGGTTTTCCAATTTCCAGAATCGAGAAGTTTCCAGTTTTTGAAGAAAAGGAAATCTCCAAGACTTTTCCTAATCTTAAAAGGAATTGAAGACTCGTACCTAGGCCTATAAATATAGTTTTTCAGCCATTGTTTAGGCATAATCTCATACTTTAAGAATCATAGAAGTTTAGGTTTTTGGAGAGAAGAATTTGTCTCCTTAGAGCAAATTTGGAACTCCCTTTATTTATTCTATTGATTTCTTTTATGCTTTCTATTCAAGTTATGATTTCTGTTTCATTGATCATGTCTGAGTAGTTTGCTTGTTAGGTTTAGGGTTTTTCAAAGGTGATTAATGAATTGTTAGGTCGAATTAAATTGTTAGGATAAAATCATTAGAGTTCTTCATCTGGATTTGTGTTTAATGCTTATTCTAGCTTCGCGACCTAGAATCTGATCTTAGGTTAATTAATAGATGCGAGAGTATTATTGATTGCCTGAACTAATGTTAGATGAGCAAAATACCTATTCGCAAAGAGATTTGGTTTAGGGTTTTGTGAACAATCGAACCTGAACTTTAATGCTTGTTTGAATTGTTAGAATTTGCAAAGAGATTTGGAATTCTAGGGTTTAGACATAGATAATCTTCGCAGCGAGAGTTGGCTGATTTTACATTAGTGATTCGAGTTCGAGAACAGATCTTCATATTTCCTAACATCCTGTCTAGACCTGCAATTTAGATCACCTGAGAATTTTCCTGAACCTAACGTTCCGTCTCCTGAAGTTTACATCACTTTTAATTTCTTTCTGTCTTTACTTTTATTATTCTTCCTAGCTTAATTCGAATTTAGAAAACTGCTGTGTGACTATCCCTTCTCTGTGGATTCGATCCCTAAGTACTACAACTGATCTCTTAATTTGAGAGAGTTGCTTTAGGGTAAATTTGACCCATATCACAATCAAGAAGAGATAGCGTTTCGGCTCGTCCATAACGACGTAAGCCCGAAACACTAAAAGCCAAAATAGGTACCATTTCGGGAAAGTGGTCCCAACGTTTATGTTTTCCCTTTTTGTGTATAAATACCTACTCCCTCACTCTTATCTCATCGTAACGCTTTCTACTTTTATTTTTGGTCTTCTCTTTCAAGAACCGAGACTTTGTATTTTCCACCATTGAAGCTTGTTTAAAGCTTTGATTTTTATGCAATCTTGAAGTTTTAAGTCTTATAGCTTAGTGTTATTTTCTAAAAGCTTCTTCCTTTTCTTGATTCTTGACTACCTCGCAGCTTATGAGTTACTCTCTCATCCTTATGGATCTTGAGGTTTCTCAAATGGCTTGTGAGTAGTCTATTTCGGATTTAGGGCAAAAAGGTAGGGAAAATGAGTTAAAACTACAACCTTTGATGCGGATCTGTACTTAATCCATCTTAATCCTTTCTTATTTAATGCTATTAATGCTTAATCATCTTCGCTATTTGAACTTTGCCATCGAGCTTCTTCAAACAAACGCCATGTTTGAATGTTTGCAAGGACCAATCTCATAAGAGATTCGCTCATCCTAGCCTAAGAGATTAGATGCCTAGGGAGCGTTTTGGCATTAGTAGAGTTGTTTATTCAAGCTTGCTGTTCTCATGGATCACTACGTGATAGCGAGGTTAGGTCGTGAGACAGCAAAGAGACTTAGACCACGACAGTGGATTCGTCCAGATCCTGAACTCTGCGCTAAAGGATTAGCCTTATAGGAAGTAAATCCGGCATCAAAGGAAGGATCTTTAACGTGTTAGACCGAAGAACCCCTTGTCCCTTGAACCGATTCTTGTTTTCTTTGCAAGTTCGTATTGTAGCCATCTTATTTTCAGATCTTTAGCATTGTCTAGTTTCAATACCAGTTTCATGCCCTCTTAGTATCTTAATAATAGATTATCACCGTCTCATCCCTTTTCGAACCCTCTTAGCTTGTGAAAGAGTTTCATAAATGCAATACCTCGAATTCTCCCATCGGATTGATAAGACTCATAACCTATACTACATTCGGTTATAAGTAGTGGGTCATTGACTGAGTAGAACCCATAGAAAAATTCTACTTATCACCGCACACTTGCAATATGGATGCGAAACCTATTCTAAATGTATTCTAAATATGCAAAATATATGAGTATATCATTAAGAGTTAAGATTGAGAAATCAACCTCACATTTGGAAACCATAGAGTCCAAATTGGTTCAAATTCTCTTTGCCATCCAAGAAAGCAAAAGATTCAAGATATGTCATTTCACCAATTGTTGATGTTGAGGTTGATGAAGAAAGGACATCCAATGGTTTTCATGGACGAATTGGAGACCAAAAGCAAGTAGAGGACGTTAGAGACGTGGGCAAAGCTCTAATCTATAGTTTACCTTCCATCCAATGGGTTCATGAAGAGAAGAGTGTTTTTGAGAAAAATAAAGGGGATGCATATGCTCTCAATGAAAAATGCCTAAACTCTTTCATATTTCCATCATTGGAGACTAAGGAGGATGTGAGTAATTGTGAGAAAAAGGATTTAGCTTCACCCCCAAAATGCTTTGGGTTATGGTAATGTTGAAGAAGCTTTAGCATTGGATGGAGCTTGCTTGGAAACTCTTTTCTCTACCACGTTGTAATATGAGAATGAGAATAGCAATGGGCAAAAGATAGGTAAAGGCTATAAGGCCAAGAAGAAGCCAAACCAATACAACCATCCCACTCTTGCTCCATCCTCTCACACTATGAGTCTACACCCTTTTAGACTCATAGATGGAGCCATTGAGTACAATGTGAAATGCAAGGGTATTTCTAAACCCTTTGCAACGGTCAAAGCCATTTATCATTCCACAATGAAGGAGAATGATAAGGAAAGGGTTGAAGAGCTACTCTCCAAGGTTCTCAAGCTTAATCTCATACATGGCACAAGCTTGGATCCATCCCTTGCAACTCATCTCACCATCACCACCTCAAAAAGGAGTTACATTACTCCTCCTCTCCAACTCCCTAAGGATGAAAAATCGAAAAAAATTTCAAAAATTTCAAAAAAAATAGTTATTTAGATGTTGCATTTGCATATTAGGATCGAGTCTAGTTTCATTTCATGTAGGATTTGCATTCATATGCATTGCGAGCAATGATGAGTTTTTTCTTGTAGAATGCCAACTCATGTAATCAATTCAATGCCCTAGTTAGTAGTTCTTTGATGCCTCCGAACAAGTCTTGAAAGTAAGGAAGAACCATGCTTGGACCACTTCACTTGTCACTTAGATCTTGGTCGAAATAGGGTCTTGAATTTGATAGCCAACTCTACTCACTTGAACCGAATTTGGACATGTAATTATCATGCCTTGCATTGAAAGTGAATTCATGGATTACATACATATTTGAGCTTTCTTACTCCCTTTGCCACTCTCTTTCTAGCTCAAGTAGTACTCCCACCTTACCTTACCTCCTTTTAAACCAAATGTTCTAGTGATATTGCTTGTGAGGCCTTATTTTGATTGAACTTAGCATGAAGTGTTAGATTTGAGACCACAAGTTTAGGCTCTCATGTAGATTCTAGCTATCACATTTTGGGGCTAGTGATAGGCTTAGATTTGGGGTTTGGGTCGTGGTATTGCTTGGTGTTTTGAAATTGAAATTGTATGCTTGCATCTTGGCACGTTGAGTTGTGGAAAAGGAGTAGAAAGAAAGGGATGAAAAAAGGCTTGGTGGAAAGTAAGGGAGGCATAGTTTGAAATGGTGGATCTTGTGTTTAAAAAGTATAGCTCTAAGTTTGAAAAGTGCTAGGTAGTCTTAAGAAAAGAAAATCAAAATCAAAAGAGTCAAAAGGCCAAAAAAAAGAAAGACTACCTAGAAATAAAAAGAAGAGCTAAGTTTGTAAAAGATCACACCATTCACTATGAGTTAAAGGTGGAAGAAGTTTCCCCTTAAGAGCTTGAAAGGAAGAAGTGGTTTATGCGATTCATAGGTTTAGCAAGACACACAGAGCCTTGGGAGATAAATGGTAGCTTTAGAGGGTTGAGTGAGATTGTAAAGAATGAATGAGAGGGGTTTAGGACCATTGATATCATTCCTGGTAGATGAGAGTCTAGTCTTGTATGCATCATTTGTCTTTTACCTTTAGCATTATGCATAAAGTTCAATCATCTTTGAGTGAAACCCACATGAATTGAGATCATACTCTTCTCAAAGCCTTGTCCCTTAGCCATATGAATTCACTTGCATTGCATTGTCATGATTCACGGTTTGTAATTAATGAATGTTAAAGAGTTGGTTTGATAGGGAGACTTATCTATATTGAGGTCTTTGTGCATTTTATTGTTGAGATGAGTATGGCAAACTCTTTTGGAGTAGGATGAATTCAAATGCATCTTAGAATTAGAACTAGGACATTAAGTTGGTTATTTTTGTTGGCATTCATTGATATTGAGCTCCCACTTTCACACCTCTCTCTTAGATTTGTCATGTTTGTTTGCTTGAGTGCAAGCAAAAGGCAAGTTTGGAGGAGTTGATAGACTCATAATTTAGCATGTTTTAGCATTCATTTAGGATAGTTTTTCATTCATTTATGCATTCGTTTAGTCACTTTTGGTCTCGTTTGCATTCATATTAGACATGATAAGTTTTAGACTAGGCATTGTATGTTTTGCATGGTTTGGAGTCTTTTTCAGGTGTCTTTGGAGCTAAGGAGACTTAGTGGAGGATGGTGAATGGTGTGGACCAGAAGAACTGAGCTGAAAGCACTGGAGTAGAATTTTTCCGTGCAACTGGAGGCGCGAAATGTATAGGTCCGTACGAAGGCCTTGCACTTAGAGTCAGACTCCAAAGCCTTCTTCAAAGTTGTAGAGGATCCAGTGAGCTTTCTAATAGCGTTGGAATCAAGTCATTCGGACCCTTTGTTAGAAAGTTGCTGCGATTTTACTACATATCGAGCAGCTGTATCGAGCTATGCTGTCTGATATGGATCAGCCAAGAAACGTCTAGCACCCTATCGAGCTCCATATCAAGCTACATAGCTTGATACGATTCTTCCCAAGAAGGATGCACTCTAGGTGTGGTATAGGGATAATCCTTGACTTCAAGTGACTCGCGAAGCAAGATGATAAGGTATATTAAACCATATGCCCAAAACTTACAACGATTCAGATGAAACTAGGCGGTGGATTCGTTGTTGATAGAACTCGTGGAGTAAGATGTTAAGGTATATGAAACCCTAAGCCCAAAACTCGCTTAAAACAAAGACTACGAACAAAGAAGGTGAATGGCCACACAAAAGTCTGCGGAATGACTTCTGATAAACCGGTTTGATCGTTTGGATATTACGCACCAAAGATCGAAAAGTTCACAAGGAACAAAAGAGAAATCACTCTCAAAAATATTAATAAAAAGATGGTTATGTTTCTGAAATGAGTTACAAGGATTATAAAGAAGAAAAGATGTGTTTAAGACTTAGCTAAAATCGATAAAGACTTAGCTAAAAACTAGGAAGACTTAGACTAGAATTAAAGATGTGTTTGACTGACTCTTAGACTCATAATGACCCTTGAACACGTCCAGATCCTTCCTTCTGATCAACTAGACTCTTGAACTGCTTTTCCTTCCTTTGGCAGAATCTTCACTATGTTGCTCAACTATATAACTCGACGATGTAGCTTGAATATGTAGTCGACTATATAGACAACGATGTAGTTGACTATATGGCTTGAATAATGGCATTCCCTTCTTTTGGTTAACTCCTTGCTTAGGTTTGTGAATCAAGTGCCTCATTAAAAAATTTCCTTAAACCTCTTAAGCCTTGCACGAGTCATAGATCCTTCAGGTACAAGCAAAGCATCCGCTGGTTCAAGCTCTCCTTCCTCTGGTTCAAGCAGCGCATCCATGATCATATCATCCCCCTCCACTTGAAAAGGATTTGACCTCAAATCTGGCTCATCTGCAACATAAGGAACCAAGTCAGAAACGTTAAAGCTTGAGTTCACAGTATACTTACCTTGAAGATCAATTTTGTAAGCATTGTCATTGATCCGTTTCAAGACTTTG
>JAHZTW010000255.1:6969-18876 GCA_020283515.1 Alliaria petiolata | reverse complement strand
GGGAATAATGGATCCAGCGGAAACATTTTTGGCCAACACTTTGCATCCACATCTGTAAACGCTTTGCAGCAAGTGGGTCCAACGTTTTCAAACTTACCCGTTACAACAGATTTGTAGATTTCGATTACATAACATTGGACGCCGAAAAGTGATCATGGCCAACACTTTGTGATCGATTGGAGAGCCAGGAATGGTCTGGACCTCGGCTAGCACCAGCCTCATTAGAGTAGTGGCACATAGAGTCATAACTAGAATCGTGGATAAGATAGCTTCGATCCTACCTTCCATGGCACCTATTTGTTAATACCGAAATTTGGTTATCGTAAATATGTGAAAATGATGGGTTCGGGAACTTTCTTATACGAAATATTGAAATCGGAGATTACAAAAGAAATCGTCAAAGTGACTTTGTCGTAAATACAAATGAAAAAAATCGTAAACACGATAAAAAAAATATCGTAAGAATCGTCGGACATACGATTTGCGTAGAAATCGAGAATTTAGGGGGTGCTCTCTAGAAGTTTTTTATCCCCATTTCATCATCCTAATGCGATATTTATAGGAAAATGTTATTTGCTGTTTTTGACGGGAATGGGCCTAACGGGTCTCGTTTCTGGGCTTTTGACGGAAATAACGGTTTGGGCCGGGCCAAAGTTATGGGCTTCAAGCCCAGTACCAACAGTAAATCCCCCCCCAGTCCGTTGAAATGTAAAAATTGTTTGAATTTCGACGGATTCTTCGAGTCTGTTGGTCCGGCACAAATCGGAGTTCAGCTCTATTGACGAATTTCGGGATGTCACGCGGAATTTCGAGATCTCTTAAGTAAAAGTAAGTGCCCGTCTTGATATTTTTGGTTTTTATAAATCTCTTCTTTTTTTTCTTCCAAATTCTTTCCCCTCTCCATTTGCAAAGTAGTGGAAAATGGGTAAGGGAAAGTAGTGGGAAATGGGTAAGGACCTTTTTCCTAATCTTCCTTGTCTTCCACCTTCTTTCCTCTTTGTTAACGTGCTCTTCTCATTTTTTTTTGCATCAATGGTGTGTGAACTTATTATAAATCTCTTTTTCTTATACTTTCATTCTTCCACATTCTTTCCTCTTCTCCAATTGCAAGGTATAGCCCTTTTTCGTATTTTTTTTTTTGCCTTTGGTTGTGTTTGTGAATGAGTCGGGATTGATCACCGGTTTGAGTCTCGCCGTGAATGGTCTTGATTTTGCCGAGTGGAGGAGTATTCGCCGGGTGTAGCTCGTTCGGCGAGTGGAGAAGGTGTTCGCCGGGTGAAGCTTGGTCTTGCCGAGTGGAGTAAGTGTTCGCCGAGTGTAGCTCGTTCGCCGAGTGGAGAAGGTGTTCGCCGGGTGAAGCTTGGTCTTGCCGTCGCCGGGTGGGATCTCGCCGTGCGTGTCATCTGGTCAAGCTCGCGTCGCCGGGTCGAGTTCTCGCCGGGAATCAGATTTCGCCGGGTCGAATCTCTTCATACCGACTCGCCGTGTGATTCTCGTAGTTAAGCTCAACACCAATAATAATTCTCAAACAGGCCCACTAGCACCAGAAGAAATACAAAGCCCAAATTCGATCCCAATGCGTGATCGAGTGAGATAGCCGTTATTTTGTCGAGTCGAATCGAGTTGGTGAGACTAATGTTCTCGAGCCGTGAGATAAGAGCTCCGTCTCAAATCGGTGTGCTTGTATTGGATGGTTTTGATGGATTAATTTTGAAATCGGCGTTTAGGGGGTCGCGAGTTTCGACGTTGTTTTGGTTCGAGTCTTTACGAGGATGCCATGATACCTCGGTGGGTGCTTGTTGCCAAAACTTCGAGAATTTTATCGGGGTTGACTCCTTCAATTTTATTTGGCCGAGCTTCGTTTTACTTCTTGATTTTCTGATGATTCGTTTTTGTTCTCGCAGGTAGCGCCCCAATTTGATCGAGTATTTTGTTGATTGTTTGGACACTTGATGGCGAATGATGACGCATCTTGGCTTGATATAGTTATGGAACAGAATGTAACGGAGTTAGCCTCTTCTTCGAGCGGGACGGAGTCGGAGAGTTCGTCGAACGAGTTGGAGTCGCAATGTCCGTCGAACGAGGTGGAGTTGGAATGTCCGTCGAACGAGGCGGAGTTGGGACGTCTGTCGAACGAGGCAGAGTCGGAGCGTCCGTTGAACGACTCGAAGTTGGATGCAACGTGAATGGTACAAGGGAAGTACGAGGCGGCATTGATAAATGGTGCGCGTGAGGTGGAAGACGAGAGGCGTCATGCTCTTGAGGCAGTCGCCTTGAGGTACCAAGAGCGTTTTGACGCATTTCGTCGTTTTTACGATGGTGATAAGGCCGTAGAAGAAGCTCTTAGTCTTTATGGTCAGGCGCAAGCGGTTCTTGAAGCTTTTCGAGGTTCCGTGAATGAGGGTGTTCAATTTCCCGAGGGGAAGATTTCCAATTTGGAAGAGCAGTTAGCTGAAAGAGATAGAGAGGCTCGGGCTATGCATGTCGAGGATTTCGTGGAAGCCGTTTTCGTTGTTACCCTTGTCGATGCTCGGATTGGCACTTGACGTGTCCAGAGGACGTGGCTCCTGTCATCAACAAGTATGGGTCGAACGCGACTAGGCTTACTTTGCGGTTGTGGCCACTGTCCGGGAGGATGATGCTTTGGAGCCTTAGTTATTTTTAGCCTTCGTCTTTTATTTATTGCTTTATTATCGGGTAGTCCGTATGTGGACTCTGTTTTCTATGTACGAATCTTTTGGTATGACTTTTTTAATTAATCCATATTTCTCTTTCCTTTTTTATATATTCTGAGGTCGAAATCGCAACGTGCGAGGTGCTCGGCTTATTCGTTTGTTTCGACATCTTCATGCGGACCGGAGTCCGGCTTTGTCGATCCTGGGCGCGAGACTTGGCTCGGCTTATCCCGTTTAATTTGTGCGAGACTGGGCTCGGATTTTCCTTTTTTTTTATATATATATGCATCGAAGGAGTGGATTATATAATCACTGCATTCGTGCGTAATGTATTCCGAGGTCAAAATCGCAACGTGCGAGGTGCTCGGCTTATTCGTTCGTTTCGACCTCTTCATGCGGACCGGAGTGCGGCTTTGTCGATCCTGGGCGCGAGACTTGTCTCGGCTTATCCCGTTTAATTTATGCGAGGCTGGGCTCGGCTTTTAAACCCGACGAGCTAAGTTTTTTAGGCTTATGCATCGAAGGGATGGATTATTTCACCACTGCATTCGTGCGGAACGCTTTTCGAAATTGATCACCTGGCCAGGGTGTCAATGTGTTTGGGCAGCCTGACTGCGTGTCGAATCGGGTGAATTGATAACCCTCTTTTTTTTATTAAGTATGGCTGCACCTTTTAAAAAAAGATGCATACGTACCCCTAAAGTGGGGATCAAGCCAATGTGTTTGCGATTTTTTTTTTGCGATTTTTTTGCGATTTTTTTTTGCGATTTTATTTTGCGACTTTTTTTTTGCGATTTTTTTTGCGATTTTTTTTTGCAATTTTTTTGCGATTTTTTTTTGCGATTTTTTGCGATTTTATTTTGCGCCTTTTTTGCGATTTTTTTTGTGATTTTTTTTGCGATTTGTTTTTTGCGTGTTAGAAGGAGGAGGAATCCCTTTCAGGTCGTTAATCTTCTATGTGAATGTGGAAATGTTTCAGCTCGTCTCTGAGGTCGTCGCTTAATTATGGTGCGATGCCGATGCGTTTGTCTGGATCTTGTATGTCGATATTGGTTATGACAACGTCTTCGCGCTGTTGATCGTCCTGGGCTGTTAGCTCGCTTGGTCCTTGGGTTGCGATTAGACACGTTTCTCCCGCTTTTCGCAGTTTGTGCTCGGTGATGAAGCAGGTTCTTGCCATTCGTTGGTTACCTCTAACCGTGAAGATGCCGCTCGAGGTTGGGAATTTTATGCACTGGTGATAGATTGACGGGACTGCTTTCATCGCATTTAGCCAGGGGGTGCCGAGGATTGCGTTGTAGATGGCCGGCTTATCGATGACCACGAACTTGACAACCTTAGTCGTTCGTCCGACATAGACCGGGAGTTTGATGGTTCCGATTGTCATTGTGGTGTCCCCTGCAAATCCTGTGAGTGGCTTCGTGCTTGCCTTAAATTCGAAACCTTCGAGTTCCATTCTTTGGAGAGTTTCCTTAAAGATGAGATCCACTGTGCTCCCGGTGTCGATCAAAACGCGGGTGACTTCGCAATCTCCGATTCGGAGCTCGATGACGAGAGGGTCGTTGTGAGGCGTATCCACTCCCTCGAGGTCGTCTTCTGTGAAAGATATGTCATTGCCGATTTTAAGTTCGTCGTTGGCATTGCGCTTCCATGGTTTAGCTGCGATCGTTCTTCGTTCGTAGCTTTTGATTTATCGGACCGAGTCGTTATACGTGGGAAGTCCTCCCATTATCATGTTGATTCTTCGTCTTGCCGGAGCCTGGGCGTTGCCTTGTCCTTGGTCGTCGGGTTCGCGTTTTGGGGCGACATATTTCTTTGCCTTTTCGACTCTCTCTTCCTCCATCTCGATAAAAATCGTTGTCCTGTGGAGTGCGTCCTCCAAAGTATGTGGTTTGTTTTTCTTCATTTCCTCGTAAAAATTCGATTCGTACCATAGTCTGTTACGCAATGCCGGGATCGATGCGTTGTCTGATACCGTAACTTTGGAGACGATGTTCTTGAATTTGCTAATGTACGACCGCAGAGATTCCTTTGGGCCTTGTTTCAAAGTGTATAGGTCGGCCTTGCACGCTCCCAGTTCTATGTACATGGAATAGTGTTTGACGAAAGCTATTGTGAGGTCTTCATAGCTATCGATTGAATTCGCTTCGAGCTTTGAAAACCAACTCAGAGTCGAGCCGGTCTGGTTTTCCACGAACAATTGACAGTACCTTACGTCGCGTTCTTCAGGATAGAATTGGGTTCGGTACATCACAACGCTGAATGCCGTTATAAATATCATAGGATTTTTTGTTCCGACGTAAGCCGCGATCTTGATTTTTCTCGGATGCCGAGCTGCTGAATTAGTTATCTTGCTCGTGAATGGGGTGTTTTTCGCTTCTCTAAGTACTCGATCAATTTCGGGAGCCGAGCTTGTTGCTTGGTGGACTCGGGAAGTCATCAACCTAAGTTGCCTCTTTATGCCCTTCAGTTCGCTGTTTTGATTTTGACGATTAGGGACATCGTTTTTGCCGATCGGTGTGCTCTTGGCGTTGGTGGTCGTTGTTCGTTGGTCGTCTCTGATCCCTTCGCTCTTGGTCGTCTATCAGGGGAGGTAGTTCGCCCTGGTCATTTAGGTCGGCGATCTCGTCCCCGAACAGAACTCGTTGTAGGCGCGGGGTGTAGGTTGTTTGCCTTGGCATCTGGCCCCTGTCGTTAGCATTGTGGAGGTCGTCAATTCGGCTATGATATACGTGCTGAGTCGTGGCCAATTCGTCCAGTCGTTCGTTAGTCTTGCGTGTGTTATCGTTTATCTGAGCGATAAGCGTCTGGAGTAAAGCCGAGATGTCGGATTGTGCCGACGTGTCGTTTGCGGGTGCTTCCATCCTTGTGGCGCTTATCGGATTTGCGGTCGTCCTGTCCATCCTTGTTGGATCGGAGAAGGATGTCCTCGTCGTAGTTAGAAAAGTCGGTCCCGTCGGCAGCGTGTAAGTTCGATATGCCGAGGCCATCGAGGTCGGCCAAGCTGTCATTGCTGGAGTCGGCGCTTCAGATGTGCCGTAACTTGGCATCGCCGATAATGATGAGATCGACATTTCTAAAGATCGCCGATAAATATGACCCGGTGGGGGTTGGCCTTGCCGATGTTCCAAAGATCGTCGTTCCTGAGGCAGTGGTGGTTGTCGCGGCCGAAGTTGAAGATAGCTTCGATCCTACCTTCCATGGCGCCAATTGTTGATAGCGAAATCCGGTTATCGTAAATATGTGAAAATGATGGGTTCGGGAACTTTCTTATACGAAATATTGAAATCGGAGATTACAAAAGAAATCGTCAAAGTGACTTTGTCGTAAATACAAATGAGAAAAATCGTACACGATAAGAAAAATATCGTAAGAATCGTTGGACATACGATTTGCGTAGAAATCAGGAATTTAGGGGGTGCTCTCTGGAAGTTTTTGGATCCCCATTTTCTCATCCTAATGCGGTATTTATAGAAAAATGTTATTTGCGGTTTTTGACGGGAATAGGCCTAACGGAATTAACGGTTTGGGCCGTGCCAAAGTTATGTGCTTCAAGCCCAGTACCAACACTATTGTTTCCTTATTTTTCTTTTGATATTGGAGTAGATATAGGGAATTGCTTGATTGGGATGATTTTGATATCAAGAGAAACTAACAATTTATAGAGTAGCTCAAGTTTGGACGAACTTCGGTAAATTTATTAGGAGAGTTACACTTTCAGCGTCGTCCGTTTTGACAATCTTTGAATTAAAACATGGAAGTGTTACATGTATAAAATATGTTGTAGTCGTGGACTAAACTCTGTAACATTTTGTGTCTTTTGTTTTGATTAATGTTACGTTTTTGTATCTTATAAAGTTATAACAGAAAAACATCATATACTAAAACCTTTACATCATATTTTTATATATCAAATCGAATCAATCTTTATTTTTAAAAATAAACCCCAGGGGAAAAAGAAAATCTTAACATGTTGTATCTAAAGTTAATCCGTTATTTTTCCAATTCTGTTTTTGTTTTCTCTTATGTTCTCTCTGTTACCTAAAATGGTTGGTGTGTGTTTCCATTGCGTATACACTATAGGAGAAGAACACTAGAATACGCCAACTTCACAACTACAGTACTGTAACTCAGGGCCTCAGGCTGTGGTAGGCTTTCTCTTCGCTTCTATTTGTTTCTCATTATGTCCAGAATTAACAATTTGTTTCCAACGTGGCAAAGCATTAACAATTTGGTTGGACTTAAACAAAATGGGCTTTAAAGATCCATAAAATGTCAAAATGTCAAATGCTTGAGATCCCACATCGGTTACATTAGTCAGAGACACTGAATCAAAATGGACTAAAGATAAGATGCAGAGCTCTCTGAGTAAAGTTACGAAGCCGTGCAGTGAGAGCAAAACGAACTATTCTTTCGCCTTTTACTAAAGAATACCGTGTTTTCTCTGCTTTTAAGCGGCGTACGCCTATTTTTGGAAAGGGTTTTAAAAATTAAAGCCCCCCATCAATTCTTTAGTGTGAAAGTTATGTTGATAGAATTTTTAAGTTATCAAATGACATTTTAAGTTTCTCCCACGCCATATGATCATCTTGGAAGTTTGGTCTGTAAATACGTTTTGTCTTGAACAAAGTATCCCACATCTCAGATTAAGATTGAGGGAAGAACCTATGATATATTGGCATAAGAATGACTCAATAGATGTTACATATTCAACTCCTAATAATTTCTAAGTAAAAATAGATAATGCAAGAAAATTTAACCTCTTTTTAGAAACTGTTGTAGAACAAATGAAACAAAGAAAGAACAAGACACATGTAGATATCTTTCATAGAAGCTAATAGCTTAGGGTATATTCTTTCATAATCTCATCGCTCCTAGCTTCACTTGTGTGTGGGAGCAGCTGCACCGATGCGAGAGCAACCATCATCTTCTCGATTACTGAAAAATATATGTGCCATATTTTTCGGTCACATGCGAAAATGCCTAATAACACGTAGATCCAACGTTTTTAGTTAAAACAGATTTGTAGATTTCCATTATTACAAATATAACTATATATGTAGGTTATGTAGTTAATGTTAATATGTATTGTGAGCCACCCGAGAAGAAAACTAGTTACATCCATTGCTACAACTTTAACAAAGTAGTTGTGAAGATGGACTCGTTATCCGCGCATAAGTTATAAACAAGCTTGAAAACGATTTTTGTCACATTCATTGCTACAACTTTAACTCTAGGAAAAATTTAGTTCAAAAAAAAAAAAAAACTTTAACTCTATTTCTGTTCTTCACAGATTATATAAGTACATGAGAAGCATTTGGATCCGACGTTCCGTTTTAGCTATGTTTTTATTGGTAGTATAATATGTTTTAAAGATTTTACAAAACAAAAAAATTATAATATCTAATAATAACAGTGAACATGCCTATTTTTTAAGAAGGTAGAGGGAAATCAAAATTTATCAAAAGCTTGTTCTAAAATTCATGAAAAATTAGGGGTTTCGATATTTTTTGAAATATTTTTAAAAATGCCTTGACAAAGTACAAATTGATAAAAACAAAAAAAAACCTGTTGTACAATTCACATTATTTGGCTCTAGCTAAAAAAAATTCCAGTATTATGGTATGAGCAAGAAATTCTGTTTATTTAATAGATGGACCGTCCGGTTTGAAGAAACCGTCTTCTTCTCTCTTTGCTACTACAACGTGGCAGAGCAAATATTATGGGCTTTAAATATAATTGGGCCTTCACCAATTAACAGATACAATACAAAGGATGCTTTCCTTATAGTTTTTTTTTAATGCGTAACATCATCCCACATCGCTTAGCTGGGAAATAACTTCGTGTATATATAACAGAGAGATCGCAATGATGATTACGACCTTACTTGAACAGGATCTGTTCTATAGGCTCGTACCTCTGTATCCTTGATTTCTAAGGAGACAGGCCCTTAACCCTGGTTGATGAACCATGACCGTGCGATCGGAGCATGATTAACGGCCACGGTCATCTCTAAGATGCATCCGGTGCTGTAGAGGATCGTTACTCGGCTCGGTTTAATCCTTGCCGGGGTGGTCGCACGGCGGTCTGACAGGTTTCTTTCTTTTCTTAAAACACGTTTTTTTGTAACTCGACTGTTTCTAAGTGAAAATTCCTAACAACACGTAGATCCAACGTATCTAGTTATAACATATTTGTAGATTTCGATTACGAATAGAACTCTATTGATCCAACCAAATTTTGATCCTAATATATTTCAATAGATACAAATTCGGGGACGACGTTGAAGTCTTCATATTCAATACATACAATATTGGTGGGATGACGGTGAAGCCTTCAATGAACAAAGTAGCGTGGTCAAGGGGTTACCGAAGGTGAAGGACGACAACGATGCTGAATCAAGAGTAGATTCATGCTTTTCTTCTACTGATCTTCACGAGGAGAAGACTAAAAAGAAGAAAGACGTACAAATGTAAAATGAGAGATCATTATTATCAAGTCATCATGATAATTTCATTGATTGAGCGAGGACGAGAGTGTCGGTGAGAGTACAAATATTAGTAGTAGTAATAAGGGCAATGGTCACAGATAGAATAAAACAGTCCACAAGTTACAACTATACTGACCTAAGTCCCAAAACAAAACACAAAAACTTTTCTATTGTATAATCGAGACTACATTTTTTTTTTTTTAGTTTTTTCATTCGTTTTATATAGCTAAGCACAAAGAAGCAAATACGGGAATCATTGAATATTGCTATATATATATACAAGGAGGCAAATAACAAATACAAAATGATAATGGAAATGTGAAGTACAATGTTCCTATAGAAAGAAGAAAGCATGACTCTTGTTATTTGCTGAAACAAAAAAACTTGGTTAAACTGAGAATGTATCTTGGTACTTATTTGGTTTTCTCAGCCGGTTTGATTGCTGATTCAGTGATTCTATTTCTACACATGATCGCTTGTGACTCCATCGTACACTTAACCTGGAGTTGTTGTAAGCTTAGCATTAACAAATTTATTGGGCTTAAATAAGAACGGGCTTAAAGCTTAGATCTCAATTTATCTACTCAGCAAAATACAAATGCCTGAGATCCCACATCGGTTACATTAGTCTAAGACACTGAATCAAATGGACTATAAATAGTCTGCAGAGCACATAGACAAGATTTCACGGAGCCTTGCAGTGAGGGCAAAGCGAACTATTCTTTCGCCTTTTACTAAAGAATATCGTGTCCTCTCTGCTCTTAAAGCGGCATACAGCGGCATACGCCTATTTTTGGAATGGGTTTTAATTATAAAACCTCCCCATTAATTCTGTAGTTTAAGTCTTTTGTAAATCAAAGTTTTTGCATGTATGCTTCTCCCACATTAACCATTGATTACGAGGATCATCTTGTAATTAAGTGCCTAATTAACCATGTACTGAATCAGTTAAGGCAAAAAGAAACATGCATATCTCGACCGATGTGTAGGATTGTGAGTTTTACACAAACAAAGTATTCTTATGAGAGACATTGAAAAAAAAGATCTGATATATTGGTATAAGACTGTAGATAGGCATTTTCGCAAACTACTTTGTTCTATATCGAAAACGTTACAAAATAAAAGTTTGTTATTACCGTATATCCAAATGATTTAAAATTGTCGCTGTTTTAAGATAAATAGAAGAAGCAATATTTTTGAATTTTCTTTTAGAACAAGAAAAGGTGAATTTTAATAGATATGTTTTTCGTACACGTGTAAAATGATTGTGGATTTTATTGTTTGGCGTCTTAATAATGAAGTTATGTCCATTGACATTATAAAAACATACTCCCTTTCTTTCATAATTTAATAAGTGTCATTTCAAGAAAATTTACCTGCAATGTATCTGGATGTATTAAACTCAAAACACATCCATATACATCCAATTATATTGTAGATACATTTTTTCCAAATGACATTTATTATAAAACGGAAAAGTACTGTTTATTGTCTAAACACTAAATAGTATCTTCAAAGTTATCGGATCACTCTCTATATATGGTATAAATTAGTCTTAATTATACAGTTTTAAGTTTGAACATTAATTGTCTCACGTTACAAACTTCTAGTCTAGTGAAAACCTTACAGTAGTTACTAATCATATACTCCATATAATAGAAGACTTCCCTCTCCATCTAAAAAGTCCACATCATCAAAACAAAAAATTTTGTTATTAAATTATAAGTAAGATAATTATACAATAGATGCCTATTTATATTTATTATTACTTTTATTTAATATAAATTGAAATAATGTTTTTTAAATAACACCAATAAGAAAACTATGATATTTAATGGTTTTGTCATCTCTTTTCAAAATAGTTTCTGATGGGTTCCGGAGTTCTTAGCTTTCCAAGATCTCACATCACAGTAGCACTAATGTGGTGACACTAAAGCCCCGTGAATCCAGAAGGTTTCATTCTACAAGCATTTGGAAATGGTTTCCGTCAGGCGCCCATGAAGAAATTTTTAATGTGATAATATCACAGTAACAAATATTAATGCCTCGTGAATCTTAATGGTCGAGACAGCTATCATCTTACAAATGCATTTAATTTTAGACTCTTCGTTTTTTTTTTTTGCAACAATGGTGACTCTTCGTTTTCCACTACTGTACAAATGTTGCGGCTTTTGCAATTCCCTATTACGTTTATATAAAGACAACGTATCTACTACTTATATGTTCCATTCTTTCATCTCTTCATAATACCTCCATCCTCCAAAGATGTCTACGTCGGTTGTGAAAATCGGAGTAGCTAGCATCAAAACGACCATAACTGAAAACGAGAGTGACATCAACCGTCTTGTGAAGACATTCTTGTCCAACAAAAACAATAGGAAGAAGATCATTGGTCTTGACACCGAACGGGTGCAAAAGGGAAGAAAGCAAAATAAAACCGCCTTGCTCCAGCTCTGCGATGGTGACAATTGCCTAATAGTTCAACTTCCCTCTAATGAAGATGAAGATGAAGATGAAGATCTTCCTCTCTCTCTCTTCAACTTCTTAAATTTACCCGATTTCACATTTGTAGTCATTGGCATAAACAAGACACTCACGAAGCTGGAGAGCGAGTTTGGCTTGACCTGCAAGAATGCTGTTGAGGTCGGACCCGCCACGTGGAACCTATCTAGTAAGTCGGCTGATATAAAGTTTCTGATCGGTAATATTGTTTGGACCGAGAAACCAACAAGCGCCGTCTAT
>JAHZTW010000253.1:0-21239 GCA_020283515.1 Alliaria petiolata | reverse complement strand
GAATTTAACTTTTAAAAAGCTCTTACCTTGCCATCATATTCCTGACGAAGCAGCACCTCTGGTGCAATGTAAGCAGGAGTACCAACAGTTGACTTCGGTTGTGAATGAAGAACAGATGACTGTCAAAGAAGAATGCACACGATTGCCTTAAACAGAGGATCGAAGAAGACAACATTTTTTATGAGAATTGAGAAATAATAATACCTTAGAGTATCCAAAATCACATATCTTCAAGCGAGGTGCAGGACTTCCGTCCAACAGTGTGTTCTCCAGCTTCAGGTCGCGATGGCAAATTTGCTTCATAAAGAAACCCAACACACGAATAAATCATTATTGAACAGCAACATAAATAAATTATACAAGTTCTTAAGCTCCATGAACATTTCCTCTACATACCATCGCATGACAATAGCTGACTCCAGATATAAGCTGCTGAAAGAAGAATCGAGCCTGTACAAGAAGAAATTAAAATAAAAAATAATTCATTTTTAATAAAGAGAGACGGCTTAAAAAAACAGAAATTAGAGATTCAAGCTTAACAGAAGTGCAAACCTCATCCTCGCTAAACCGTCCTGCATTGCAAATCCGCTCGTAAAGTTCACCACCAGAAGCATATTCCATTATGATAGCCAGATGAGTCGGCGTCAATACAACCTATCCTCAGTACAAGAGACCGTATGTGTAAAGAGTCTAAAGCCACAGTGTCTTATTTAGATACAACTGAAAGATGTTTGAATTTACCTCTTTGAATCTGACAATATTAGGATGCCTTAGTGACCTGTGGTTTATGATTTCCCTTTGAACATTTTCATCAATCTGAAACTCGTGATCGTTCACCATATCGTTAGTTAGAACGTCTAGCATAACTGAAAACTCAATAAAAAAAACAACAACAACAACAAAAATTCCTAGCAACATCTTATATTTCAAGCTGATTCCTATTATCATTGAGGTGTTGAAATCAGGAAAGTCCTGATTTTTAAATTCGAATTCACAACATAAGACACCTTAAAGCAGCACTGAAGAGCATAATCATCATCAACAAACGATAATAACCATAACAGACGAATATATCGTTATACCCAAAAAAAAGCAGCGGTAAAACGTGAAATCGAAAATCCCGTGACAAAATTTAAAAACGCTAGATACGAACAAGTACTAGAACCACTAAATCTGGAAAGTGGGGAAACTAAAGCAACACTGTAACGATCACTGAGATAAATTAATCATCAACTTCCAAATATAGAAAAACGAAGAAATGAGAAACCTTGTCTCCTCTCTCGATGTACTTAACAGCAACAAGCTCCTTTGTGACTTTATCCCTCATGAGCCGAGCCACTCCGAAATTACCCGACCCAATGTCCTTGACGAAGTCATATCGATCGCTGTCGTGCATGATCGGCATATCCATCGGTCCTGTGGTCACCGGTGCTCGATCCATCTCCGATTTCTCTCGCCTTTTCTACAACTCGCCGATCACATCAGAGGCCCGAAACCTCGACTCAATTCGAATAGAATCTGTTGCCCCTGGAATCTAGGAAGAGGAAGATTCGCTCGCAAAGGGAAAATGTCTCCAAGAGGAAGAAAATTTAAGAGCGAATGAGAGAAGAAGAAGAAGAAGAAAGGGAGCAGGAAAAATCAATAAAGGCAATTATTGGTCACCCCAAGAGATAAGGATAATCCCAAAACGACAACGTTCTGTTGGTTGATACGACAAGAGCCGCCGTTTGATGATTGATTGATGTTGTTGCTTCTCAAGAAACTACAGTATATACCGAAAATTTAAAACTAAAATTAAAAGTGACAAAAGAAAAAATTCTCTGTATTTATCCGTTTCGATTTCTTTCTTTCTTTTTTTCTTTTTTTCCCTAAAACAAAAATAAAAAAAAACAAGTAATTGTAATGAAAAACAGATCATTTTAACAAAATAGATAGAAAAGGGAGATATTCTTTAAAAAAAAAATAGTTTTGGGGAAATAAGAAAACCTTGTTCAGAAGGAAACAGAAGCTTAAAAGTCACGTGTTGAAACGAGCGGCCATGTGATGAGAGAATATTCGCTAGCATTATGCCGTTAGTTGACGGCGTTAAAACGTAGACACTGACTGCCAAACGGAACGGAGCTCGAAAGACGGTGTCAGACAAGAGGAGCAAATCATTCGCGCGAAGCGGAGTGGTGACGATGACATTGACAGTGACGTGGCAACTTCCTATGCAAGTATGTTACTGAAAATGTATTTGGGCCTTCGGTTAAAAGATTTATGGGCCTCTGCTTGCTATTGAAATGTATTTGGGCCTTCAGTTAAAAGACCAGCCTACTTGTACCATGGATGATGGATTGGATGTATAGCATATTATCTCATATATGCATGACATATAGTCAAACTTTAGCTTATTGATTCTGTCGGTCCATATATATTGACACTCTTAAATTATAATTCACTAAGGACGGTCGTATTAAATTGGTTGTTGGATTGACCTAGTTAGAAATCTTTATAGGAGTATGAAATTATTGCGACACGAGCCATTTAATTTCTAAGAGTACCAAGAAGGTACACACACTAGTGACTAGTGTGTGTGTGAGAGAGAGAGAGATGTATAAATGTATATATGTATATAATTATTTTAAGTTAATAAAAGGGAGTGAATGGGTTTATGGGTAAGTGCGCAATTAATGGGTCAGTGCTTAGTTTAATGACCGATGCTCATCAATTTCACCACCTTCTCTTTATTGCTTTGCTAAGCATCCTACTGGTGAGATTAGAATACTATTATATGCACATGCACATGCACATGAACAATAAGTATCCATGTTTCTCATAAACCATCAGGTGAAATATACTGTATAAAGCTCACCCACATACATCTACTGATTTATATGATCACGCTATGGTCGAACGTGTATGTAAGTGAATGAAAAGTTAATATACTGTACTATAGATTGGCATGCGTGACTATATATTTAGATGATGTTATAAGTATTTTTCATCCGCTATTAATTCAATTGTATTTGTTATTTGTATCATCTTGTTAAAGCGAAGAAGTGAGAAATAGATCCTGTTATGTTGAGGTCGATGATTTATAAAAAGGAAGTATGGTATAGTATTTAAGGGGGAAAGGCTATGGAAGAGAGAGCCAAAATTAAACTGACGAGCGGTCAAAGAGAGTTAATAAATGACCCAACACAATCTTAATTGCCAAGCATTCACACTTAACTACTTCTTCTTTAGCTTCATGCCTTCATCTACTTGATGATTATTATACGTCTTTGTTTTACAAGTGTATAACATTCTTTTAATAAAACTAGGATAGAACCCGCGCGATGCGCGGATTTTATTTTAATTTGAGTTTCTAAAAATATGTTTTATATTTATATTTTGATTATTGATTTTATATTGTTTTAAAAAAATATTGTTTTCTACATTTTTTATTGATGATGTATATAATCTCTTTCATACATTATTTTACGAATTTTTATTTATACTTCAATTTGCATACTATTTTCATTTGTCTAAATCTTAATATTATGATATTTTTTTTTTTTTTCAATTTATTATTTTGAAGATTTTTTTTTGTATATCTTTCATTGAATCCATATATTTTTTCATATTTTAAAATTTTGTATATTTTTGTATCCATTTTTCTTATTCTCAATATTTTTTATATAATTTGTTATCTTCTCGATTTTTATTGATTTTATTGTTTTGTCTTATGATATTATAGGCCAGAGTTAACTTTTTAATTTATTCAAAATCATAAAAAAATTCGATTTGTGGTCGCGTAGATAGCGGTCGCGACCAAGCAGTCATAGGTGCTATGGTTTCTTATTGAAGAGTCAATTCAGAATTTTTGCATCTTCTTATCTTCTCGATTTTTATTGAATATTTTGTTGTGTCTTACGATTTATATGTTGTAGTTAACTTTTTAATTTATTCAATATCATAATTGTTTTTCAGTTGTACCAAAGTTAATTATCATAATTTATTTGTAAATAAGTATAAAACAACTTAAAAAATAGAATGATATATATATAATTATGTATAATATAAGATTTATATATATGTATGTTTTTAAATTAAATTTGAATTTCACATACTTACAATAATTTTTAAATAGTTGAATTCAAATTTAATTGTTTTTATGTATAGCGAATTATACATATGTTAATTTTTATTTATATTGCATGATATTTAAAAAAAAAATAATTAACTGCTTATATATTTTATACATGTGGAAAAATAATGTTATGATTGACTAATAAGAAGAAACTGTTGTGACATCTTCTAAAGAGTCTCATTCATCTGTTATATTGTAGATGATGATTTGTGATTTATGAATGTGTTATTTGTTTATTTTTTTCAATGATTTTTTTTTGTTGAATATGTTATTTATTATTTTTTATACTGTAATAATAGACATTTTATTATTTACATAACAGTTGACACAATTTAATATGAAAGAATAAGAATGTGAAAATAGAAATTGTTTATAATTATGTTTAGTCTATATCTTTTTATCATATATAGTTGGATGCGTTTAAATTCGTAATTAACATGATCGCGACACGTGGTAAGTGAATTGGTTAGATTTCGACATGTGTTGCAATTTGAATATATTATATAGTTAAAATTAAATTTAATGAGTAGTTAGATTTTAATAAATAAATGACTGTTGGTATGTTATCGATTATGGAAAAAATAATTAGTTAACTTCATTGTAAGAAAAGATAAGCTGAAACACTAATCCTTTAAAAAAATATAACTTGAATGCTTTTTTTTGGTTTTGTGAATAAGATTTTATTTGTCATTAATTACAATAGATATTGTATATAATTTAGTGATTTGATAACTTATAGGTGGTGTTTGTTTGAAGTTTTTTTTATTTTTAAATTCTATAATTTATCCTTTTGATTTATTTTGTTATGTTATTTTCAAAGTTGTAATGTATATTAGATCACCATAGTTTTTTTTACGCCTTTTACTATTATTATAGTAATTTTCGCAAAATTTGAGAAGGAGTACTTATGACTTAATTTATAAGACTGTTCATTTTTATTGTGAAGATTCTGGGTTCGAATCCCCTTGGATGTGATTTAAAAGTATTTTGTTTGGTTCGCATTTAATGCCAAATGAAACAAAATTTAATAGGTACTAAAATTTAAAAAAAATTCTTAAATAAACTAAAACTCACATGGGCAAAATGTGAAAAGAATAAAAGCGGTCAGAGTTCTTTCTTTTTCTTCCACAACTTGTTTCATTCCTACTAACTCCATAAAGTTAAAGNAAGCAATGTAACCAAGACAAATTTAAGAAACGATAATATAATTAATATATGAAGAAGTTGATCGATGTGACTGAAGCTAATATATGGATGAATAGTGTATCTAATGAGACAACACTTGAAAGATTTCCAGACAGAAATGTGTAAGCAAATCTTAGACTATTAAGCTACGCGGATTATCTCTATTAGGTAGAAGAAAGCTAATATATATCGTAAATTACTAACATATCACACTAGTCTAGATCAAGAATCGGTGAAGTGATGTGACCCACCATGAATTTAAAAACTTAAAAAAAAAAAAAAAAAACTAGGTTAGTTAATGCATTGTTCAGAGAATCCAACAAAAAGGAAGTAAAAAAATATGGGCTATATGGCTAGAAGAACTAGAAGAATTATTGAAGAAATGACAAGGCTTTATCATTAAATGTTGTATATAAAGCAAAACCTCCTCTGTACCACTGTAACTGTACTATTCCATAAAGAATAATCAAAATGCAGAAAAATGAAACAAAATCGAAACCCTAATTATTATTAGTGTGGGAATTAAAATTCGATTTTCTTTCTCCACGTACCTTGAATTAAGGAAAAATTGAGGTTATCGAGCAAGCGAGAAGGTCAAAAGGCCGTTATCCTCTCTCTTTTTTATTTTAATTTTCTCTCTTTCTTTTTTTTATTAGTTACCGAGATGAACCAATGATACTCCTCCTACCCTCCTCGCTCTCTGAATTTGGCTGCGTCTGCGTCTCCTGCGTTTGAAGCGGTAGCGGTTGAGAAGACTGTGTAGGTATGAATAACTGAGCCTCGTGATGCTGTTGCTGTTGCTGTTGATGATGGTGTAATTGCTGATCCGCATGATAATTATCGTTCGCCGGAGGACTATCAACAAAGTTACCACCAAGAGCCAAAGACGGTGACATTCCGGTTACGGTTGTACCGCTGGGGCTTAATTGATTAAACCCGGTTACCGTAACCGAGCCGGCCGGTACAGAGTCAAAACCATTATTAAACCTCAAAGTCTCAACAACCTGAGGTTGGTTTTGATGATGATGTGGACTGTTACTTGCTCCTCCTCCAAAAGCCCTAAACATTTCATTCTGTTGATCTCTCGCAACCGCATTAACCGCTGCTAATTGCTGAGCCTCGAAAATCTGTTGTTGTTGCTGATGGTACAGTTGTCCAGTTGGAATAGCCATCATCGGCAACAAATTATGATGATGCTGCTGAGTCAGCACAGACCCCGAAGAAGAAGACGGTCGCTGCGGTTGCGGCGGCAGAGACATGAAATGCGGTTGAGAATGCTGCGTTTGGAGAATAGGAAGCATAGCCTGAGGACCAGCGTAAGCAGCGAGTTCTTTCTTGGCGTTTTCGAGATCGTGTTGAAGCTGTTTAAGACGATGTTGAAGGATTGAGATTAAACCGACGCAGCCGTAAACCGGATCGCGAAGTCGAGCTTCGGCTTCGTAGAAAAGAGAGTTAACGGCGTCTTCTCTTTGGTTAGAGGCGAGTTCGTTGAGAAGCTTTGCGACGTTACTTGCTCCGAAGACTTTGTGAACGTATGAGAATTTTTGAGGTTGGTCTGGTGGGAAATACGGAGCAAATACACATTCTTGTGTGCACTTTCTTCTTAGGAATTTACAAGCTGCGCATGGAGAGCTTGAAGACGCCATTTTTGTCTCCCTCTGGAAAAAGCCTGGAAGAAGGAAATATTCAATTTCTTCAGTTTAAATTAAAAAAGTTTTATTGAAAATAAGAAAATAGCTAGGGATCGTGAAAGTAAATGCATCGAGGAAGCTTCGTGTCTCAGTCATTAGAGGATAACATTGAGGAAACAAAAAAAATATTGTTATCGTTATTCGTGCATACAAAAAAATTCCGTACAAATAATAGAATAACAAAGATAAAACCATAAGTTTTGAATAGAAACTAATGGTAAATTNTTTCTTTTTTTTATTAGTTACCGAGATGAACCAATGATACTCCTCCTACCCTCCCCGCTCTCTGAATTTGGCTGCGTCTGCGTCTCCTGCGTTTGAAGCGGTAGCGGTTGAGAAGACTGTGTAGGTATGAATAACTGAGCCTCGTGATGTTGTTGCTGTTGATGATGGTGTAACTGCTGATCCGCATGATAATTATCGTTCGCCGGAGGACTATCAACAAAGTTACCACCAAGAGCCAAAGACGGTGACATTCCGGTTACGGATGTACCGCTGGGGCTTAATTGATTAAACCCGGTTATCGTAACCGAGCCGGCCGGTACAGAGTCAAAACCATTATTAAACCTCAAAGTCTCAACAACCTGAGGTTGGTTTTGATGATGATGTGGACTGTTACTTGCTCCTCCTCCAAAAGCCCTAAACATTTCATTCTGTTGATCTCTCGCAACCGCATTAACCGCTGCTAATTGCTGAGCCTCGAAAATCTGTTGTTGTTGCTGATGGTACAGTTGTCCAGTTGGAATAGCCATCATCGGCAACAAATTATGATGATGCTGCTGAGTCAGCACAGTCCCCGAAGAAGAAGACGGTCGCTGCGGTTGCGACGGCAGAGACATGAAATGCGGTTGAGAATGCTGCGTTTGGAGAATAGGATGCATAGCCTGAGGACCCTGTCTCTTATACACATCTAGATGTGTATAAGAGACAGGGCCGGTACAGAGTCAAAACCATTATTAAACCTCAAAGTCTCAACAACCTGAGGTTGGTTTTGATGATGATGTGGACTGTTACTTGCCTGTCTCTTATACACATCTAGATGTGTATAAGAGACAGGTCCTATGCCTTGAGCAAAGTCAGAGTTTTCAACTGCAAGAAAAGTCGAGGAAATAAGTAAAAATAAAAGCAATGTAACCAAGACAAATTTAAGAAACGATAATATAATTAATATATGAAGAAGTTGATCGATGTGACTGAAGCTAATATATGGATGAATAGTGTATCTAATGAGACAACACTTAAAAGATTTCCAGACAGAAAGGTGTAAGCAAATCTTAGACTATTAAGCTACACAGATTATCGCTATTAGGTAGAAGAAAGCTAATATATGTCGTAAATTACTAACATATCACACTAGTCTAGATCAAGAATCGGTGGTGTGATGTGACCCACCATGAATTTAAAAACTTTTTTTTAAAAAAACAACTAGGTTAGTTAATGCATCGTTCAGAGAATCCAACAAAAAGGAAGTAAAAAAAATATGGGCTACATGGCTAGAAGAACTGACAAGGCTTTATCATTAAATGTTGTATATAAAGCAAAATCTCATCTGTACCACTGTAACTGTACTATTCCATAAAGAATAATCAATATGCAGAGAAAATGAAACAAAATCCAAACCCTAATTATTATTAGTGTGGGAATTAAAATTCGATTTTCTTTCTCCACGTACCTTGAATTAAGAAAAAATCGAGGTTATCGAGCAAGCGAGAAGGTCAAAAGGCCGTTATCCTCTCTTTTTTATTTTAATTTTCTCTCTTTTTTTTTTTTTTATTAGTTACCGAGATGAACCAATGATACTCCTCCTACCCTCCCCGCTCTCTGAATTTGGCTGCGTCTGCGTCTCCTGCGTTTGAAGCGGTAGCGGTTGAGAAGACTGTGTAGGTATGAATAACTGAGCCTCGTGATGTTGTTGCTGTTGATGATGGTGTAACTGCTGATCCGCATGATAATTATCGTTCGCCGGAGGACTATCAACAAAGTTACCACCAAGAGCCAAAGACGGTGACATTCCGGTTACGGATGTACCGCTGGGGCTTAATTGATTAAACCCGGTTATCGTAACCGAGCCGGCCGGTACAGAGTCAAAACCATTATTAAACCTCAAAGTCTCAACAACCTGAGGTTGGTTTTGATGATGATGTGGACTGTTACTTGCTCCTCCTCCAAAAGCCCTAAACATTTCATTCTGTTGATCTCTCGCAACCGCATTAACCGCTGCTAATTGCTGAGCCTCGAAAATCTGTTGTTGTTGCTGATGGTACAGTTGTCCAGTTGGAATAGCCATCATCGGCAACAAATTATGATGATGCTGCTGAGTCAGCACAGACCCCGAAGAAGAAGACGGTCGCTGCGGTTGCGGCGGCAGAGACATGAAATGCGGTTGAGAATGCTGCGTTTGGAGAATAGGAAGCATAGCCTGAGGACCAGCGTAAGCAGCGAGTTCTTTCTTGGCGTTTTCGAGATCGTGTTGAAGCTGTTTAAGACGATGTTGAAGGATTGAGATTAAACCGACGCAGCCGTAAACCGGATCGCGAAGTCGAGCTTCGGCTTCGTAGAAAAGAGAGTTAACGGCGTCTTCTCTTTGGTTAGAGGCGAGTTCGTTGAGAAGCTTTGCGACGTTACTTGCTCCGAAGACTTTGTGAACGTATGAGAATTTTTGAGGTTGGTCTGGTGGGAAATACGGAGCAAATACACATTCTTGTGTGCACTTTCTTCTTAGGAATTTACAAGCTGCGCATGGAGAGCTTGAAGACGCCATTTTTGTCTCCCTCTGGAAAAAGCCTGGAAGAAGGAAATATTCAATTTCTTCAGTTTAAATTAAAAAAGTTTTATTGAAAATAAGAAAATAGCTAGGGATCGTGAAAGTAAATGCATCGAGGAAGCTTCGTGTCTCAGTCATTAGAGGATAACATTGAGGAAACAAAAAAAATATTGTTATCGTTATTCGTGCATACAAAAAAATTCCGTACAAATAATAGAATAACAAAGATAAAACCATAAGTTTTGAATAGAAACTAATGGTAAATTATATATAAACAATATCTCTTTGATTATAGGAGAAAACGAGAAATGGTCACAAACCAGAATCGAGATGATGACGACCGTACGACTTTCAAAGGTTGATTACAAATCTGTTTGGGAGAAGAGAAATTTTCATTCTCCTGTATTTAAAAAAAAAGGGTTTATGGGTAGTATAAGAAAGAAGAAGATCAACAGATTTCAAAATAAATCATCATAAATGATTTTTTTTTTTTTTTTTAAATCTATCAATATCAATCCATGTCAATCAAACTATTAACTGAATCAAATCAACGATCAAGAAAAGGAAAAATCAGTCTTACCTCAATTAAAATCTTTTCTCTGATATTTGTTTGCTAGCTTCGTATCTCACTCTCTTCGCCTGATTCCATGATCGATCGAGAGATAGGTGAAGTGAGTTGGAAGTTACTAATCGGGTTCTAGGGTTTCTGAGAAAACCCAGAAAACCCGATTTATGATCTGATCTCCGATTTATTCTGCCCTAAGGCCGAAGATTTATAAAACGAAGAGAAAGGAAGAAAAAAAGAAGAAAATGGAAAAAAAAGGGAGGCATTTCTAATGACGGAGGCTATCTTTTATACTAACGAATACGCCATAAAGCAATAGCCGTTGAGATTAAAACAGGGGGAGGTTTACAACCGTCCGATCTCATAATAATTATTTGGGTTTTAAATTCTAAGCAACCGCGTAAGTAATTACAGCGTTGCCCTTGTAATTATTTCATTTGATTTTGACTAAATTACCCTCTAACTGCTGTCTACGTCTCGAGATAAGTCCCTTTCCTCTCTAAAATCTCAAACTGATACGAAATCTTAAACAGTTACTGAAATAGTCAGCCCAACGAATACAACAATTTCTTTTATTTTCTCCCATATTTATTACAATTCAGTAATTCACTCCAAATTATTGAATCGTTTTAACTATCAAATATTTAAGCATAAATTATAAAAGTTTTAAGTTCTAGTAATATATATATATATTTTTTTTAGTAGATAACTAAGATGTCACATGCCAACTGGAGATAGAATTAAAGTGTTTCGTTATGTTCAACACAAGTCTAATGTTGCACATGGTTGTGTGTTTCATCACCGATAATTTTTTTTTTTTTGTTTGTTAACCAGAATGCAATTTTACTAATAAAAAATCATAAAATAAATGTAACTAGGCATTCATTGCTTAGTTACATTTTACTAAGAAATTTGAACCACGTCGGTGTACTGTTGACTAATAAACAGAAAAAAACGATTAAAAATCGAACTTAAGAAGAACAAACTAATGTTCTCGTTGCTCCTAAAAGTAGCAAAATACATATCGAATTGAATACTAAAAACATTTTGACCATTACCAAAGGTATTATTGTAATTACATAGCAAGCCCACTACGAGCTGCCGCACGTGCGCTAGAGGCCCAGAACTAAAATAATCAAACACAGCTAACGTTAGGTCAAAATTTTAACGCATGGACTTTCTTATTTGTGCTAAAATGCTACTCCGTTAAGCAATTTGTTTTTTCTTTTTTTTTTTATTATATTTTTGATTATTAACATTTTTCAAGTGGAATAGTTTTTCAAAAAAAATTATTTTTTTCTTTAAATGAAATAATTTTTTTTTTTCTTTTTTTGTAACTAATAACAATTTTATGAAATTTCAT
This sequence comes from Alliaria petiolata, assembly GCA_020283515.1. NCBI lineage: Eukaryota > Viridiplantae > Streptophyta > Magnoliopsida > Brassicales > Brassicaceae > Alliaria > Alliaria petiolata. The sequence goes on along the minus strand of JAHZTW010000253.1, from coordinate 9,557 downwards.
AAAATCCTCAATTCCACATAATTTTTTTCCATAAATTATACATCCAGCTGCAGTTTCAAAAAACGATTAGGTCAGAAAATTATAAACAAAAAACCCGATGTTTCAAGGGTGCACAAATACCCATAGATCAATACAGTATTAATTGGTTCACTTTTTCTCCCGCTTGTTTCGTTGAGTTTTACGAAACCTAGGCGAAAAATTAACGTAGAAACGTTAACGTAGAAAAGTGTCGCATACGAAAATAAGTAGTACTGTATATACGAAGAACGAGGGATTGGCGTTAGAATTTAGTATACAACGGCACTTTTCTACGAGCCTCGTACATATTATACATTTTAAATTTGAGTTTTGGAAAAAAGAAATTTGCTATACAATTAGTTTTTAAAGTTAGACTTTCGTAAAATATATCAAATTTGATTTTATGTTATTTTTGTCAAAAATAAAATCAAACAACAAAAATTTTTATCAAGTTTTTTAATTCTGCTTCTCTCCTCCAACACGTAATCTTCTTAAGATGAATTAAATTGTTCTCAATCTTGAATATATAAATCTCAGTGACTTTTTACGTCATTTGCGATAGTTAAACGAAAACTCTCTACCTTTTAAATAAATATTTGATTCCTGATAAAACTGATCAGATAGTAACAAAATTTTCCAGCATTAAAAACCATTCACCATAACAAAAAGTACGTAACAAAAAAATCTAGGAGTTGAGATCCGATCTTTGAGACGTAGACCTCTAAACTACAAAACTTGTTTTTTTTTTTTTGGTAGTAGGGAGGGAGACAATGTCTCCCCCATTTTATTAAAACTAAAAACTTCTATACCCGTACATATCGAGCTTGTGCAAAGCCGTTTACATTATCCGTCATAACAGAAGCAACCTCGTGAGGTTCCGAATCAAAACTATGAAATCCTAATGGTAATGAAAACGCATAGTTAGCTAACCCATCCGCTAGACGGTTAGCCTTCTTATGCACATGTGTAACTCGGACCAACCAATCCCTTAAAAGAAAGTCATGGCACAAGCGTACCAGAAAAGACAGAGGGTGATCATCACCTATCCCTGCTCATAAGAAGCCCACCACCATCTCCGAATCTACCTCCAGCTCCAATCTCCTAACTCTTCGATCCCATGCCAAGTACAGACCATAGTATACGCCCCATAACTCAGCTAACGGAGCCGAACACACTCCAATGTTTAGGGCGAATCCCCCATGCCAGTTTCCATCTTCGTCTCTCAACGCCCCCTCGCCGTAGCAAGTCCGGGATTACCTCGTGATGCTCCATCTGTGTTCATCCGCATCCATCCACCAGTTGGTGGTTTCCAGGCTATAAGTCTTTCCACTCTCTCCACCGTTGTCCCTTTATTTCGCACAGTAGCATGCGCCGTGGTAACCTTCTGCGCTAATTCCTTAATAAATCGAACACGGTCCCTGCATTTGCGTTTCGACCCAAAGATATTTCCACAACGCCATTTCCATCCCCACCAAGTCGCAACTGCAAATAGAGTGGGCCAGTCTCCATTGTTTGTATCAGATGATCCGCCTACGTTTTCAAATATCTACTCCAGAATGGACTTCTCGAAGAACTCTCTCCTCCTTCTTATTGGAACAATCCTATTCCATATTCTTGACATTGCCGGACAATCCCGGAGAATATGGATTATAGTTTCTTCTTCCCCTTTACATACTTGACAAACTCTTGTGTCACTAAGATGGCGTCGCTGTCTCTCCATGTTTGTCATGATGACTTGGTGTACCACGAGCCAAAGGAACAATCAGACTCTTTCAAGAGCCACGACGTGCCATACTCTTTCAAACAATAGACTCATATTCTGTCCTTGCGACCTGCTCCTGGTAAGGAATGAGTAAGCCGATTTAACTGTGAAGTTACCATCTTGAGACGACCCCCATGATCGTCTATCTCTTGCCCCTGTGACATCATCCAACACCACTGCCGCCAATTGTAACCGAATATACGCAGGAACGTATGGAATAATCTGAGGGAGCAACCACCCTATCCCGTTTCTCCAAAAATCTCGCACCGTAGCATTTACCAGTTCCGCCGGAATCTCTGTCGTAGTCATCTCTGCCAATGGAACATTTAGTAACCATTTATCTTTCCAGAACCGAATTCGCCTTCCATTTCCAATAACCCAGCTTAACCTCGAAACTACGACCTCTTTCATTTTCAACACTACACTCCGCTAAATAGATGAACCATTACTCTTCACACATGTCCATGTAGCCTCCCTATCCTCAGTAAATTTATATTTACCACGCAGCACTCTTGTCCATAGGCTTGTCTTATCATGAATCAAGCGAACTACAAAACTTGTTTCGTTCGTGCAAATCCGATGGCATTACTGAAATAACAAGAAAATAATATAGAGGGCCCATCTAAGAAGAAACTATTAATAATAATAATATATCATTGCTCATTTCAGTTCATGGTCTCATTATCAGACTCTCATACTCAACTTTTAGTTTTGCCGAATATATAAAACTTCAAAGCTTTTGTAGATCATTTTCTACACCTTATATACTCCTCGAATTTTTACCTTGATTTTAAATAAAAATTAAAAAGAATGATCCAATCAATTAAAAAAAATTACATTGATTTTAACTTTTGAAAAAAAAAGTTAACTTATGCAACGTCGCTCTGTAAAAGTAATCTTCCTCGACCATGTTTTAGTTATAGAGGTTAACATGTATATTTGTTTTTCTACTAGATGAGTGAATAATTATCCTGTAGTTTTGAAAGACTGTTTATTCGTCCTTCGTTATTTATTGTTGTGACTTGTGAAGTTTAATAATTTTGTACGTTCAAACAAAAAATTAATAATTTGGAAAACTGAGATGGAGGTAAATAACTTTTTGATTGTCTCGTTCTATATAGTGTTATATATATATATATATATATATATATAGACAAGTTAATGCTCGTTAGGTTTGTTATATTATCGTCAGCATGTTGACTTTATCATTTGCTCTGATTAGACATTATCACGTGCACTGGACCGTCTCTCATTTGCCAGATCATTTTATTGTATATTCTGATTGTCTCCCCTCTCGTTGCCATCTAACCAAAGAAACAAAAAAATTTGGTACTGACGGAATACTAGATTAGGCGATTCAAACCAATTATATTATGCATATCAATTATAAGTTTATAACATACATAGTTATTACGGAATAGAATAAACATATAGGTAAATGACACAGTACAACTATACAAGTATAAAAGCACCTCTATTGAAAGTTTTTTATTACAACTATACAAGTATAAAAGCACCTCTATTGAAAGTTTTTTATTGTTTTTCAAGATTAAAATAATGAAAAAAAAGAAAAGTACGAGAAGGAAGTGAGAAAGTTTTACCTTGAGAAACCCATGAAAGATTCTTAATACATCTGTATCTCTATAATTAGTTAATTCTTTTTAAAGAAAAGGAAAATTAATTATTTAATTGATTTATATTCAAATAAAAATAATATTTAACCGTTGAGAGATTTTTTTTGGGTTCAGGGAGAGATGCTCTAGCATAACATGATCTTAGTAAACACAAACAATATAAGTATAACACGATCGAAAAACACAAACATAATGTAAATTCAAATAGTATAAGTGGAATATATGAGCTAGTTAGAGAAAAAACAAAGTTTAGTTAAACGACATATATTTAAGACTAAATGAAAACATATTTTAATAATAATAATAAAAGTCTTTGTGAGACTAAATAAAAGCACATACTTTTCAAAATATACTCATATATTTTATAAGCTTTTCAGCCAAATCACCAGCTTTTTATCTACGACCATATCTTATTAAAAAAAATAGTACTGTTTGATATGCTACACAATTATCACGAGTAAAACGAGAAGAAGAATAGAGTCAAAGTAAAGTGGAGATATGTCATATGTATATAAAAGATATTGGTTGGTAAGAAAATAACTTAAATTAATTAATTAATCATAGGTGGTGTGCACATTTGTATTTGGCCTCTGGGGTAAATAGGCTTAGCGTGTGAGCAACTGCATACTGATACGGCTTGGAAAAATCAGAATAAGACAACGAAAGAATGTTGTTCCTAGTTGTTATAACGAAAAAGACAAAGCACGGCCAAATATGTTAATAAAACATATAAATGTGACTTGTGTGTTTTGATATCGTATCTTCATAACAAGCATCACAATAATATAATACTGAATGATGATGAATCAAAATGTTATACGAACTTTAATTTGTTTGCAACTACTTTTTGTTTTAACAGTTAGATGAAACAAAAACGAATCCTCATATATAAAGGAATCGAATTTTGATAGATAAACGAATGTATAATAATAGTGCCCACTTTGGGATATATCCAACCCAAAATCCATAAAAGGGCCTAAACAAGGATAAAATAACACACAAATTGAAGCTACATAAAGTATTGTCACTCTGGGCCATTAAAAAGCCCAATAGTAAAGTACCCTATACCACCGAAAGCCCACAAAGCTTAAACCCCTCCATCGCCTGAGTTTGATGGGGAAAAAACCCTAACGTCACTCAAACTCTAACCAACAGAGATGGCGAAATGGTGGCGCGGCCTGAGATCCGCGGCGGAGGTGGCTGATCTGCCGGCGTCTTCATTCGGTCGATCGATTAGGTGTTTACATCAGTATGAGACGATCCAGGCGATACCACGAGAGGCTACGGGCCGAAGAGTATCGGCTCGGGATCGGACGATTGGCCGGATTCCCGCCGTGGTTTTCCCCCAGTCGCTGCTTGACACGGATGCTTCGAAGCGAGGCGCTTCGAGGAAGCAGCTTTTGACGGCAGATAGGAAGCAGATTAAGTCCATTCTTGACTCTGTAGGTCCCCCGTTCTTCTGTTCGACCACTTTCAAGCTCCAGATCCGAGCTGGGCAGGGNCATCCGCATCCATCCACCAGTTGGTGGTTTCCAGGCTATAAGTCTTTCCACTCTCTCCACCGTTGTCCCTTTATTTCGCACAGTAGCATGCGCCGTGGTAACCTTCTGCGCTAATTCCTTAATAAATCGAACACGGTCCCTGCATTTGCGTTTCGACCCAAAGATATTTCCACAACGCCATTTCCATCCCCACCAAGTCGCAACTGCAAATAGAGTGGGCCAGTCTCCATTGTTTGTATCAGATGATCCGCCTACGTTTTCAAATATCTACTCCAGAATGGACTTCTCGAAGAACTCTCTCCTCCTTCTTATTGGAACAATCCTATTCCATATTCTTGACATTGCCGGACAATCCCGGAGAATATGGATTATAGTTTCTTCTTCCCCTTTACATACTTGACAAACTCTTGTGTCACTAAGATGGCGTCGCTGTCTCTCCATGTTTGTCATGATGACTTGGTGTACCACGAGCCAAAGGAACAATCAGACTCTTTCAAGAGCCACGACGTGCCATACTCTTTCAAACAATAGACTCATATTCTGTCCTTGCGACCTGCTCCTGGTAAGGAATGAGTAAGCCGATTTAACTGTGAAGTTACCATCTTGAGACGACCCCCATGATCGTCTATCTCTTGCCCCTGTGACATCATCCAACACCACTGCCGCCAATTGTAACCGAATATACGCAGGAACGTATGGAATAATCTGAGGGAGCAACCACCCTATCCCGTTTCTCCAAAAATCTCGCACCGTAGCATTTACCAGTTCCGCCGGAATCTCTGTCGTAGTCATCTCTGCCAATGGAACATTTAGTAACCATTTATCTTTCCAGAACCGAATTCGCCTTCCATTTCCAATAACCCAGCTTAACCTCGAAACTACGACCTCTTTCATTTTCAACACTACACTCCGCTAAATAGATGAACCATTACTCTTCACACATGTCCATGTAGCCTCCCTATCCTCAGTAAATTTATATTTACCACGCAGCACTCTTGTCCATAGGCTTGTCTTATCATGAATCAAGCGAACTACAAAACTTGTTTCGTTCGTGCAAATCCGATGGCATTACTGAAATAACAAGAAAATAATATAGAGGGCCCATCTAAGAAGAAACTATTAATAATAATAATATATCATTGCTCATTTCAGTTCATGGTCTCATTATCAGACTCTCATACTCAACTTTTAGTTTTGCCGAATATATAAAACTTCAAAGCTTTTGTAGATCATTTTCTACACCTTATATACTCCTCGAATTTTTACCTTGATTTTAAATAAAAATTAAAAAGAATGATCCAATCAATTAAAAAAAATTACATTGATTTTAACTTTTGAAAAAAAAAGTTAACTTATGCAACGTCGCTCTGTAAAAGTAATCTTCCTCGACCATGTTTTAGTTATAGAGGTTAACATGTATATTTGTTTTTCTACTAGATGAGTGAATAATTATCCTGTAGTTTTGAAAGACTGTTTATTCGTCCTTCGTTATTTATTGTTGTGACTTGTGAAGTTTAATAATTTTGTACGTTCAAACAAAAAATTAATAATTTGGAAAACTGAGATGGAGGTAAATAACTTTTTGATTGTCTCGTTCTATATAGTGTTATATATATATATATATATATATATATAGACAAGTTAATGCTCGTTAGGTTTGTTATATTATCGTCAGCATGTTGACTTTATCATTTGCTCTGATTAGACATTATCACGTGCACTGGACCGTCTCTCATTTGCCAGATCATTTTATTGTATATTCTGATTGTCTCCCCTCTCGTTGCCATCTAACCAAAGAAACAAAAAAATTTGGTACTGACGGAATACTAGATTAGGCGATTCAAACCAATTATATTATGCATATCAATTATAAGTTTATAACATACATAGTTATTACGGAATAGAATAAACATATAGGTAAATGACACAGTACAACTATACAAGTATAAAAGCACCTCTATTGAAAGTTTTTTATTACAACTATACAAGTATAAAAGCACCTCTATTGAAAGTTTTTTATTGTTTTTCAAGATTAAAATAATGAAAAAAAAGAAAAGTACGAGAAGGAAGTGAGAAAGTTTTACCTTGAGAAACCCATGAAAGATTCTTAATACATCTGTATCTCTATAATTAGTTAATTCTTTTTAAAGAAAAGGAAAATTAATTATTTAATTGATTTATATTCAAATAAAAATAATATTTAACCGTTGAGAGATTTTTTTTGGGTTCAGGGAGAGATGCTCTAGCATAACATGATCTTAGTAAACACAAACAATATAAGTATAACACGATCGAAAAACACAAACATAATGTAAATTCAAATAGTATAAGTGGAATATATGAGCTAGTTAGAGAAAAAACAAAGTTTAGTTAAACGACATATATTTAAGACTAAATGAAAACATATTTTAATAATAATAATAAAAGTCTTTGTGAGACTAAATAAAAGCACATACTTTTCAAAATATACTCATATATTTTATAAGCTTTTCAGCCAAATCACCAGCTTTTTATCTACGACCATATCTTATTAAAAAAAATAGTACTGTTTGATATGCTACACAATTATCACGAGTAAAACGAGAAGAAGAATAGAGTCAAAGTAAAGTGGAGATATGTCATATGTATATAAAAGATATTGGTTGGTAAGAAAATAACTTAAATTAATTAATTAATCATAGGTGGTGTGCACATTTGTATTTGGCCTCTGGGGTAAATAGGCTTAGCGTGTGAGCAACTGCATACTGATACGGCTTGGAAAAATCAGAATAAGACAACGAAAGAATGTTGTTCCTAGTTGTTATAACGAAAAAGACAAAGCACGGCCACATATGTTAATAAAACATATAAATGTGACTTGTGTGTTAATTGATATCGTATCTACATAACAAGCATCACAATAATATAATACTGAATGATGATGAATCAAAATGTTATACGATCTTTAATTTGTTTGCAACTACTTTTTTGTTTTAACAGTTAGATGAAACAAAAACGAATCCTCATAACCCTTTTAGCAAAAAAAAAAAAAAAAAACGAATCCTCATATATAAAGGTTTTTAGGTCTTTGGTATATATACATTTTAACAAATGTTTGGTATATATTTTGGCTCTAACTCAAAATCCATAAAAGGGCCAAAACCAAGGATAAAATAACACACAAATTGAAGCTACATAAAGTATTGCCATTAGAAAGCCCAATAGTGAAGTAGTCTATGCCATTGAAAGCCCACAAAGCTTAAACCCCTCCATCGCCTGAGTTTGATGGGAAAAAAACCCTAACGTCACTCAAACTCTTAACCAACAGAGATGGCGAAATGGTGGCGCGGCCTGAGATCCGTGGCGGAGGTGGCTGATCTGCCGGCGTATTCATTCGGTCGATCGATTAGGTGTTTACATCAGTATGAGACGATCCAGGCGATACCACGCGAGGCTACGGGCCGAAGAGTATCGGCTCGGGATCGGACGATTGGCCGGATTCCCGCCGTGGTTTTCCCCCAGTCGCTGCTTGACACCGATGCTTCGAAGCGAGGCGCTTCGAGGAAGCAGCTTTTGACGGCAGATAGGAAGCAGATTAAGTCCATTCTTGACTCTGTAGGTCCCCCGTTCTTCTGTTCGACCACTTTCAAGCTCCAGATCCGAGCTGGGCAGGGCTCATCGACGCTAGTTGAATCGGGCCGAGTACTTCCACTCAAGGTATTCCGAATCTTCACCTAATTTCAATTTCAGTCTCCAATCATATCATGATCTGAGAAAAAAATGCGAATACGTGGTTGTGTGTTTGGTCGAGTTAGTGTCACAGGATTTCGATTACGAATATTGTGAGATGAATTTGCGGATGGGAGTAATATGGGTTTGGTTTATTTCTACCAGATTCACAGAGATGAAGAAACTGGAAAGATACTTAATTTAGTATTCGTATGGGCTGATGATGGAGAGCAGTTGAAGGTTGATGTTCCTATTGTTTTCAAAGGATTAGAAAACTGTCCAGGTCTCAAGAAAGGTAACAGTCTTGTCTTTTCCTTGTCATTTCTTGCCTTTTTCATCGAATTGATAGGAGGAGTATCGTGTATTGGTCTCGATGCTTGAAGATTTTCTTCAACTATAATGAATTCTGTTTTTCCGACTGATGAGAACTTTGCAGATCAGTTTTTGTCTTTTTTTTTTGTTTGCTCGAGAAATGCTCTCATTCCTTTTGTTGTACCGTTATCCATCCGTTAGCTAAATCATGTCAAGAGAAATCTTTCACTTTTATCTGACCGTAATTTTTGTGTTCCAATGGCAAAAGAGCTTAGAAACAAGATATTAAAGCGCTTTTTGAATGTTTACCATTGCCTGATATATATAAGCTCATCGTTACTGTTTGGCTATCTCGATATTTCAATCTGAGTGTGTTGTTGCTGTGACCAGGGGGAAACCTACGGTCAATCCGAACCAGTCTGAAACTTCTAGGCCCAGCGGAACATCTTCCATCTAAAATCGAGGTAGATGTGAGCAATCTCGACATCGAGGACAAAGTGTTAATGGAAGAAGTTGTATTTCATCCATCGTTGAAGCTATTGAGCAAAAATGAATCCTTGCCTGTGTGTAAGATTGTCGCCACAAGCCCGGTGAAAGAACTAGAAACTGTTCAAGCATAAA
>JAHZTW010000252.1:9383-19679 GCA_020283515.1 Alliaria petiolata | reverse complement strand
TGAAGTTCAAATTAAACCTAGCGGGAAATCGAAATTTTTAACTAAATGGGCGGGAACAGGAAATGGAGATTTCTTGAGTAGACTTAGTTTGTAGACTTCAAAAGAAGTCTACTTAATCGAAATTTTTAACTATTCTGGAAAATTTACCATCGTATATAAAGAGAGTTTAACCTAATTATGTTAAAAAGAAAATCTGTCTCTCTCTCAAAAACGGCGCCTCCCTCTACTCTCCCATCTCTCTCGCCGTGAATCTCCTCTCATTCCCCTCTCGCCGTCAATCTCATCTCGGTCTTCCTCTTGCTTTTGTGTTCATACTTTTCAGTGTGTGGATCTACTTTTCTTTGTGTGTCTTCATCTCGTCTTCATCCTCTCGAATTTGATAATATCGAGATCTGAGTTTCAACATTTTCCTTTTCTTATGGTTGCAGATCTATGTCCATAGTAACAAGTTTTGAAAAAATTATTTTTTAATGCTTTATTGTTTAATTGTACACAGAAATGGGGCGATATAGTTACAGTCAACCTTCAAGTGATTCTACAAGGTTGTGGAGTAACGGAGAACCAGAAGTGAGCTCTACTCCGCCTCGATCTATAGATTTTGGAATTCCTAACATATGCTACTGCGGTTTGCTTTCGGTGATGAAACAAATGGACAGTACATACGAGTATCCGGGTAGGATGTTCTTTGGATGCAAAAATTATAAGGTAAGTAGACTGTTTTGTTGTCATTTTTGTTATTTGATTTTTTTTAATACGAAAACTAAATGTACGTTTTTTGTTGTTCTTGTATAGAATGGTCCCCACCATCTAGTCAAGTGGTGGGATGAGGCTATGATGGAGGAATTTCAAGAGCTACGATGTGCCCTGGACAACCAAGAAAACCGCATGCGTGACCTCGACAACCAAGGAGACCGCACACGTGTCCGCGAAAATTATGATGGGCAGGAAGCACAAAATCGGATTGAGGCAGAGATAGCTCAACTAAAGGAGCTAATTCTTGAGAAGAACCGTTTCAGATGCCCCAAGCTGAGGAATGTGATGGTGCCTGCTGTAGTCCTTGTAGGTTTGATCATCTACCTTTGTGCTAGCTTGAGTAGATCTTAGATTGTCGGATTATGTAAATGTTTTGTACCATATTCCAAAATCATGTGTATTATCAGACTTCATTGCCAGACTTCATTTGTAGACTTCAAAAGAAGTCTGAAATTCAAATTAAATCAGTGGAAATTGAATCATCATAGGGTTTTGAATATTTTAATAAAAATATCTGATATAGGGTTTAGGGTTAAGAAGACTTCTTCGAAAGACTTTGTAGACTTCAAAAAGAAGTCTGAAATTACTTTTAACCCTACCGGGCAATCTAATTTTTTTACTATCTGAAGACTTCTTCGGTAGACTTCGTTGTGCAGACGTCAAGAAGAAGTCTGAAATTCAAATTAACCCTTGCGGGCAATATATTTTTTTAACTATCTGGAGACTTCTCAAGTAGACTTCTTGAGAAGACTTCAAAAGAAGTCTACTTAACCGAAATATTTTACTGTTGTGAATAATCTACCCCCATATATAAAGAAAGTTTAACCTAATTGTGGTAAAAACAAAAATTGTTTCTCTTTCTAAAACGGCGCCTCCCTCAACCCTCCCTCCTCTCTCGCCGTGAATCTCATCTCCTTTCTCTTTCGCCGTCAATATCATCTCCGTCATCGCCGCTGGATCTACTTTCTCCGTCGCCGCCGCCTCTTCCCAGTCGTCACCGCTGGTAATCTCTGTTCCTCTCGCCGTGAATCTCCTCTCCTTCCTCTCTCGTTGTTAATCTCATCTCCGTCTTCCTCTTTCTTTTGTGTTCATACTTTCAGTCCCTGGATCTACTTTCTTTGTCCGTCGCTGCTCGGGGGTAATTTTTCTTCAACCCCTTTCTCTTTGTTTCCAAAATTTTTACCCTAGATATCATCACCGTATCTTTGATATTTCTGATTTGGTTTTACAGATCTGACTTATCTAATTTTCGCCCTTTGTTGAGCAGGATGGAGAAGGTCAAATTTCCAAAGAGATTATACACAATGGGAGATGAGCCCCAACCGGAAAAAAGCATAGGCTACTACAGCAACGACTCGAAGCTGTTTCCTGCCTTAGAAGCAGTACTGAGAGAGGATGAATGGGAAGAGCTTCTGGATTCAAAGTTGGGTGTTTTTCTAAAGTTCTACAAACTGAATTTTGGTTGGGCATCGAGGGTGGTTCAATATATACTCGGTTTTCAGCTTTTTTGCGAGAGCAAGTACGAGATATGGAGTTTGATCGGTGTAAATCCATTGAGGTTTTCACTGAATGAGTTTGAACAACTCACTGGTCTCAACTGTGATTATGTAAAGGATCTGGTGGATCCAGATGTTGAAGTTCCCCCTGAGACTGCAGAATTTTGGGAGAAACTTGGCGTGAATGCAGAGCTTGGTCCGAGTGTTGAACAACTTACAGAAGCGTGTAATTATGCTGGAGAGTGGACCAGGGAGGATAGGATTAGGTTAGGATTTTTATCCATCTATGCTGGATTCATTGAGGCACGGAGAAGGGATACACCCACACCGGTTAACATGGCAAGGCTAGTCATGGATTTAGAGGTATTTGAAAATTATCCGTGGGGAAGAGTGGCTTTTAAGAACCTCATAGAGTCCGTAAGGAAAGCGAATTTGACCAAGACATATTCGCTTACAGGATTTGCTGAAGTGCTCCAAGTTTGGGCGTATTTTGCTATGCCGGAATTCGGAGGTGTATACAGAAATCCCTTTCCCAACAAACCCACTCTCCTGGTACTAGCTTACAGCGGTTGACGAGGACGAAAATACATCAAGGAGGATATGCTGTTGTGGAGCATACCATTGTCAAGATTAAGGATGCAAGGAATGAGGAGCAGGTCAAGTCGAACAATGGCACCCCTAAAGAGGATGCACCTTCTGGTCGGATTAGTTCCGATCCCTCTCCCAAACCTAATAAAAAGACCTCTAAGACTTCTAAGACTGCTAAGCTGACTCCAGTCATTAGTAGGGCAAGAACGAGGACTAAGAAGTAGACTGCTAAACTGATTTCATGTTATTGTAGTCTCAGAACCTTTATTGTTTCTTTCTTGTTGGTGGGTGGTTTGTGATGTTTTTCTTGTATCTTCTGAATTTTGTGATGTTTAGTTACGTCCTCATGAACCAAATAAAATTTATAAAGCCTTTATGTCATTTCTTGTCATTGATATATACAATGCGTAATTGCAGAAAAACAAGCAACTCCATGTCAGAGTGTGAACGGCGGAAACGATCCAAGTGTCGTATTTGTAGGGACTGTCAATTCATAAAATAAAGATATGGAACTTCAGTTACAGAAACAAAAATCTCTGAAGATGGCGGCACAAATTGTGGTCCGAGCTAAGACCGATAAGCTAAGGCGGCAAGCTTGTAGAAATAGCACCCCTATTGCTCCCATTCTTAACAAGGTAAAACAAGGCGGTGGATATGATCCTATTGCTCTCATTGACAAAGAGAAGAGTAGGGCTCTGCTTGATTGGCTGAAAAGCCTTCCGTAAGTCGTCACTATCAAACCCAATTCAGTAAAGTATATATATTGATAAGTACTTGTGTACATAGTGTGAATGTTATCTACTCGTTACGTCTTTGCAAGGTTTTGGCCGAAAAGGGAAAATAAGAAGCATGCATTAAACAAGTGGTGGTGGCTTCTGAGGACTCGAACACAGTGGCTGTTAGACACGGTAGACTTCTTTTCAGACTTCTTTTTCATACTTCTTTTTCAGACTTCTTTTACAGACTTCTTTTACAGACTTCTTTATTCTCTACTTCTCAATGTAGCACCTAGATGCCGTCATCAACCTGCTGAGATTTCGCATGACGAAACATCCTGAATTGTTTAGGAGTGATCGTATTTGCTTGATTGATTCTCTGTTGGGATTGATGTGGAGTAACAAGTACAAGGAGTTTGTTGGCACAACACCGAATTCCGATGGCTCAGGTAGAAAACTGCCCCCAGCTGCGTATGATTATTACAACGGTGAGGCACCGGCTTACTGCAAAACGAACAAGACATGGGTTCTCGAGATTGATGACTTATACATGCCCTTGAATGTAAAAGGGGATCATTGGGTTGCTCTGTGGATATCATTACCGAAGAGGCACATTGTGATTTGGGACAGCCTCCGAAGTCATTCTAGTGAAGAAGAAATAACCAAAGCAGTGGAGCCTATTGCTGTCATGGTGCCTTATCTGCTCCGGGAAGTGGCTTCCAGAGATGATAAAGAGAAGTTTCCTTTTGACACTTTCACGCACACACGAGTAGAGGGAGTGCCACAACAAGGTCCAGGTGGTGATTGTGGTGTGTATTGCCTGAAGTTCATTGAATTTTATGCACTTGGACTGCCATTTCCCTCGACATTGTGTGATGACAAGATGAAAGTTATCAGAGAGAACCTGGCTTGTGATATATTTCATGAGATCAAATGTCGTGGACCTACTAATCGCGATTGGGCGGATTTGGACATCTACGAAGGTTAATGTTGTTTGTTGTTGAAAATTTGAACTTACTAATTATGGTATTTTGTAAGAAAGTGATATGGTGGGTAAAATTTTTTTGGTAACCCACCAATTAACTTTGTAATTCTTTTGTACCTGTTGATGTGGTAGGAATGTTTTCAGATGTAACCCGTCAGTTAACAGTACAGGTTCGGTAATATAAGTATTCGGAGTAGACTTATTTCTCAGACTTCATTTTCAGACTTCTAGAGAAGTCTTCTTAAACAGATAAAACACAACAACAACACAGATTATCTGGCCATATTACAAGGCTTTCTCAGTATTCGGAGTAGACGTCTTACTCAGACTTCTTTTTCAGACTTCTAGAGAAGTCTTCTTAAATAGATAAAACACAACAACAACACAGATTATCTGCCATATTACAAGGCTCTCTCACTATTCGGAGTAGACTTCTTGAGCAGACTTCTTAACTTACACAATGGGGTCGAGTATGTCCATGTTTCTTGCACTTTGAACAACTGTATTTCTTGTGCATCTTTCTCGGTCTGGTGCCTCTCTTCCTTGACATTTCTAGCCAAGTTTGCCACCTCGACTTTTTCTTTCTCCCTGGAGCAATCTTCACGACCGGAAGACCACAAGGTTCCTTCTTGATGTCGTATTCATCAGAAATTGGGGGGTAAACGGGATGCGAATATGTCGCATATAACGTCTCCTTCGAGTAAGTTGGACACACGAATGTCGACATTAACATATCGGCCTCTGTTGCCGCTGCAATGACATGTGAGCAAGGAATTTTTTCAACCTCGAAAACACCACATGAACACTTTCTTTGTTCCAAATCGACAATACAATCCCGTGGTCCACCCTTAACGAAGAAACGCCAGCCATCTATGCGTTCTACCTTCATCATTCCCGCATAATGTTCTCGAATTGCCAATAGATATTCTACTCCCCGGGTATGCCTAGTTGTGAGACCTAGAGCATCCTCACGCCTTTTATTATACCATCTCCCGAGCTTCTCTCTAATAAACTCCAACAGAAATGTGATGGGAAACCCTTTCGCTTGTTTAACCGCCGAGTTGATCGATTCTGCGATGTTGCTCGTCTTTATGTTGTATCTATTTCCCATCGAATGAACTCGTGACCATAACCTCGGGTCCGCTTCCTCCAAGTATGTTGCTAGAGCGGGGTTTACATTTCGAAGTGCGTCCATGTATCGATTATAATCGTAAGGCGTATGCGCGTAGGCAGCGCCTTTGACCAAATACATGAGTTGCTTCCCGTGAAACTGCGTCACTATGTTTTGCTGTAGATGATAGTAACATATACCTCGTGTTGCCCAAGGTATCACATTGTTACATGCGTTAGCGATGGAGTCATGCCGGTCAGAAACTATGACCATCGGAAATTCGTCTGAAAAACATCTACTCAATTTGGTGAAAAACCAATTCCATGAAGCATGACACTCAGAATCTACAACTGCAAAAGCCAACGGAAATATCTGAAAGTTACCGTCCTGTCCGACTGCCACTAGGAAAACACCTCCGTACTTCTTATTTAGATGAGTCCCATCGACCACAATCACTCGCCTCAAGTACTGAAAACCAGCTATGGAAGCTCCAAATGAAATAAATACATATTTAAATCGATTCATCTCATCGCATACAAGGTCCGTGACACTTCCCGGATTGGCTCTCTCAGTTTGGCGCAAATAAGAAGGCAGATTCTCATATCCATCTTCTGTTGTTCCCCTCACCAATTGTTGGGCATACATCAAAGCTCTATAAGAAGTGGTGTAATCGAGGTTTAGACCGAACATCACCTTCATAGAATCTTTGATATGCTTTGGCACAATTCCATCGATTATGCCAACACGTTCGATAAACAAAGCTCCAACGTACTTAGGTGTACAACGTCTACGGTGAGCTGATCGGTCTGACACAGAACAAGTATGAACCTTCAAATATTTTGTCACCCAGAATGTGTTTGCTTCGTTCTTCACACTCGCTCTAAGCTTCCATGCGCATCCATTGACAGAACATATTGCAACAAACAAAGTCTTCGTAGACTTATATACTTTAAACGCAAATCTGCCCATCAACGCCGTCGATCGCAACTGTGATAGAAGCTTCTCCTTGCTAGGAAAACTGTTATTGACAAAGATACTAGAGGACCAAAGTTCTACTTGACCACCATAATACGCCTTCAAACCCTCAACCTCATCCTCATCTTTCACTTTCCCGTACTCACTGTAATCCACATCCAAGTCATCGGCCTCATCTTTCGCTTTCACATTCACATTCACATCAGCATCGTTCAGAGTATCATCCCCATAATCATCAGCGTCTTCATCCCAATCTTCTTCAGCATCATCACTCGCATCATCATAACAGTCATCCGACTGTCCACTCACATCAGCATTCTCATGGTCTATTATCCTACTCGAAACGCAAAGGCGTACACCATGCCTCCTACTCAACTCAATCAAGCTCTGAACGTGTCTATCGTTTGTGACATAAATAGGAGGAGAATCAGGAGGCATTTGTTGAAGCATCAGAGGTGGTAATGGATAGGATAACTCCACAAACTCTGCTTCATTTTCCGGCATATAATCCTCTTGTGCCATTTTAAGAAGCTCAACATGTGAGCAACCATCTCTCAAGAAGAACATTCGCCCTCCTTTGTGAGTATCCACCTCGAAATGCCACATCATTTCCTTCCTCACCCATTCTCCAAAAACAGCGGGTATGTGAACCATTCTCTGTAAGAAAACCAAATTCAAACCACATTAGAAATCAATGTCGAATAAGTAGACTTCTGTAGAAGTCTGCTACTAATAAGCTAAATGTCTAAAAACACAAGAAAATTAATTAAAGCTTAACTAAAACAAACAAGCACGGCAAACTCATACATAAGCAAGACCAATAAATAACACAAACTCAAGAGTCAAATATTAATTTTTATTTGTTACAAATTTCAGATAAATGAATTTTATAAAAAATTCATGTCGGAGACTAACAAAGAAGACTACTTTCTTAGACTTCTTAAAGAAGTCTGCGCTTAATAAGCTAACTACCTTAAAAAACAAAAAATCTGATTCCACCATACGTATAAAACATTATCATGTAAAACTGATACAGAAGCAAGTACACTTACTAACACAAGCTCAAAACAAAAAAAAACTTCAAAAATCGTTATAAATTTGATAAAAATGCGTTTTTTAAAAAAACTTGTAAAAGTAGACTTCCTAACGAAGTCTAATATAGTAGTCTACCAGAGAAGTCTACTATAGTAGCCAACATATGAAGTCTCCTTTTTAGGTTACTTTTGCAATTGAAAAAAGTTAGTAGACTTCTCCGAGAAGTCTCCCTTACGTGGAGAAGTCTCATATGAAAAGTAGACTTCTTGGAGGTTAGTTTTGCAATTGAAAAATTGTGTTGTACTTTCTGTACTTTTCGAATGAGACTTCTCCACGTAAGCGAGACTTCTCTAAGAAGTCTACTTTGCATATGAGACTTCTCGGAGAAGTCTACTATGCAAAGTAGACTTCTTGGAGGTTAGTTTTGCAATTGACCAAGTTTGACTTTTCAAGTAGACTTCCCCACTCCAAACGAAGTCTAAAATGGGTTAGTTTTGGAGTTGACCAAACATTGAATTAATTAATTAGTAGACTTCTCGGAGAAGTCTGCGAGGTGAGTAGACTTCTCTGAGAAGTCTCATAATTAAATAATATATTTGTCACCCCAAAAGTAGCCACTGAAGTCTACTCAAGAAGTCTGCAAAAAAGTCAAACATTGGTCAATTGCAAAACTAACCTCTCTTTTTCTACAGACTTCTTGAGTAGACTTCGTTTAAAAAGTCTTCGTTTTGGTCAATTGCAAAACTAACCTTTTCTCAAGAAGTCTCCTTGAGAAGTCTCACCAATTTTTTTTGTTCTCAAAGAAAGGCGCAGACTTCAACACGAAGTCTACTATCAGAAATTGGAACACACGGTCAATTGTAAAACTAACATGTGTGTTGACCATCAGACTTCTTGGAGAAGTCTACTCGGAGGAGACTTCTCCAAGAAGTCTGCTGTCGCGGCACAGATCGGAAAATTCACGAAAATCAACTGAAAAAATTACCTAGAAATGGTCTTTAGCTTCTTCGACCGCAGAGAACTTCAATTCTAGCCACCACCAGAGAAGCCCAATCGCTATGCACGACCAAATCACCGGATATGGCAATATCTTAAAACTTCAAGTTTGGAAAAGGTAAATTAGAGAGTTTTTGGGATGAAAATGGAGAGAAAAGTGAATAATATAAGTTTATGAGAGGAGATAATGAGCTTAAAGAGCTCAAAAATTGGTTGTAGAAGCTTTAAAAGCTTCAAATTAGTTGAAAATGGTGGTTGGGTGAATTGATGATAATGGCATTTTCGTGAATAAGTGAGGAGGATGAGGATTGTTTTGTCTTTTGGATTTCCGAAAAAAAAAAACCAATGGCAATTTCGTTAATAAGTGGAAGTGAGAGTGGTGGTTTGGGAAGAAAGTGGTTAATGTTGAAAATGAGAAAAGGGTGGGTTACATTTTCAATTGACCAAATGTTTTAGGTTAGTTGTGAAAGAAGCCCAATTATACATGATCCTTTTTTGAATATGAAAGCCCTTTTTAAAAGTCATTATTAAAGTTTTTATAAGGATTTAAAAGTGTTTTAAAATCATTTTTAAATGACTAATTGGTTTTTTCTATAAACAATTAAATTCATACGCACAACAAGTATGACAACACAGCCTGGATGGTTAAACACCCCTCTTGGAAAATCACGGGTTTCCTGGTTCGAGCTTCCTGTCACGGGTTCCTGGTTTGTGCTGAAGATATAAAAGTCCCTTTTAAAAATAATTTTAAAAGTTTTAATAAGAATTTAAAAGTGTTTTAAAATCATTTTTAAATGACTAATACGTCTTTTTCATAAACAATTAAAAAGAATTTTACATTAACACTGGGTTATAATTCTGCTTTGTCCCATTATTTTTGAGATCTTTAACTTGAGAATCCAACTCACAAAGTAAGTTTTATAACAATTTAAAATCCCCCTTTTAAATTTATATGGATTCTAAAGTGTTTTAAAATCATTTTTAAATGACTAATTTGTATTCTCTATAAACAATTAAATTCATATGTACAACAAATATGACAACTTAGCCTGGATGGTTAAACACCCCCTTGAAAATTCGATGGTTCCCTAGTTCGAGCATCCTTAGGATATAAAGACCCTTTTTAAAAATCATTTTAAATGTTTTATAAGGATTGAAAAGTGTTTTAAAATTATTTTTAAATGACTAATTCGTCTCTGCATCTCTTCCGTCTCGTACCAAGTTTTAATAAATGGAGAAGCCAAAGGAAGGATAAGGCCATCGCGGAGTTTACGCCAAGGAGACCCGCTCTCTCCATTCCTGTTCATCTTATGTACAGAGGCTCTTATCTCCCTCCTTAAAGGAGCGGAAGAAGAACAACGTATTACGGGATTAAGGATTGCCAGAGCAAGCCCTAGATTTTCCCATCTTCTATTTGCAGACGATAGTTTATTCTTCTGCAAGGCAGAAGTCCTGTAATGTGCAGAGATACTGAAAATAATTCATTCTTACGGAGCAGCTTCGGGACAACAGTTGAACGCTGCAAAATCGTCGATTCTCTTTGGAAATAAAGTTGGACATCCCCTTCGCCGAGAGATAAAAAGGGCTATCGGAATATCCAAGGAAGGAGGTATGGGAATGTATCTAGGTCTTCCCGAACAA
>JAHZTW010000251.1:0-15122 GCA_020283515.1 Alliaria petiolata | reverse complement strand
GGTAAAAACCATGATATATCAACTCCCCCAGACTTACCTTTTGCTTGCCCTCAAGCAAAACAGAAACTTAGAATGAAGTAGAAGTTTGAAAACAGAAACTTTCAACTATCCTTCAGAACGCCACAATGGTTAACACTCTTGAATCCACGTGTTATAGAGCCAACCTTAGGTAATGTTTCAGTGTACTTACCACAAGCTTAGCAATCTCCCAGTTCGAATCCAGATCCTTTCCTTAGTAAAATTTCGAACTCTAACAATGGTATGACCAAAAAACTTTACAGATTCTTTCCCTTCCTTAGTGCTTGAACAAGACATTCCTTACACAGCTCTCCTAGTTTCTCTTCCCTAAGTCAACTGCTGCCCATTTTTAGGGTGTTCTAAGATCTTTTCATTGACTTTTCTTATTCTTTTGAAGCCTTGGAATAGTGTTGCTCTTTACTTGTGTTCCTTGTGAGGAGACAGGTTCATGAGCTCTCACTAATATTGCTCCTTGTGAGAAGACAGGCTCATGAGGATCTTTGCACTATTTCTTGGTCAGACTTCTTATTTCTTTTCTTTTCTCAAGGGAAGATCAAGGAAAGACTGCAATTTGCTTATCTTGTCAGAGCTGAAAGAGGAATCAAATTCAGTGCATACCTAGTTCTATAAGGGAATCTGAACTCTCTCTGTTAAATCGATACACTTGCAACTTTCTACTTAGTAAGACCTGCAATCAACTACTATAGCAATGGTCCTTCAAGTGTCAACGTTCTGCGTTTATTTTCAAGAAAAACTGAAAGTTTCAACTAATTTTGACTCAATAAAACAAGTTTTTGACAGACTCAACTGACTCTCAAAACAAAACACAATGTTAGCAACTACCTCCCCCAGACTTGAACAACACTGTCCCAGTGTTATTAAGTATGAGTTTGGATAGAAAATATTTGTGAGAAACTGTTACAGAACCAAGAAAAAAAGGATTACCTGAACCTGCGAGTGGCGTCGATCGACAAATGGTGGTGTCGATCGTTGATGTGTGATGGTGTCAATCGACACAAGGTGGTGTCGATCGACACTCTGTCAGTAATCAGAGTTCCACTACTCGAACATGTATATTGTTAAGTCAGATTGTTGTTAGAGTCATCCAAGCTGTTAGAAAAACTCAAACAAAATGGTTAAAAGCACAACATAATCCATAATCTCAAAGATTGCAACAAGTTTTGAAACAAAATACTGAAGCAAATGGAAGTAAAAACTAACTCAAGAGAAAAAGAAAAACTGACTCAGGAATAAGAATAACTAAACCAGGAATGTTGCAAACACTACTCTTCATCAGAACGTGGTGGTGTGGAAGGACGAACGCAGCCACAGTTAGACACAACTGTGATGGTGTTCCAAATGGCCTGAAAGCTCTCAACCACATATCTCTGAAAAGCAGCCTGCTCCATGGGGATCTCTGGAGCAATCGGAAGGTGATGAGGTCCAATAGGCTGCAGTGCTCTGCTGCGCCTTGAAGATGAAGCTCGTGGGTGATCCTCTGCTGGTGAATCCTCTGCTGATGAAGCTGCAACGCGGGAGGAGGCACCTCTGCGTCTGGCGACGGGAGCGGCTCGCAGCAAGGTCAGACTGGGCTGAAAGGCGAGGCGGTCAGGATCGCTGGTGATATGAGTAAGGTCCCTGTTAGGTAACTGGACCAAAAGCTGCTCAGCTCGCAAGCTGGTGAAAACCCATAGCTTCTCGGGCTTCACCCAAGTAGCTCTCCGCAAGTATTCCATATCAACCCAAGCTCGCGAAGTCACAATGGTGCAAGCTGAAGTGTCTATCCCGCAATGCTGAAAGATAGGAGTGAGAAGACTACCAACAGTCTCGGGTTTTGTCTTGGTTCCAATGAAAGGCTTCGTCTTCAGCGAAACCAAATGATGAGCAAATACAACACCGAGGTTGACGTTCTCTGTCAGCCCAAACTCCTCATAAATGATAGACCAGAGTGCATGATACAGCAGCACTAACTCAGACATGCGCATCTTCCCTGGCTCATGCTTACAAAGAAGTGTAGTAGCAAATAGGCGAACGAGATAGCGAAGGGTAGGATGGCAAATTTCTTTCTGCGAGGAGGTCTTAGAGTCATACCTCCCATTCCCGAAATGTGACCAGAAGTCCTGGTTGTCTAGAAGCTGCTGTGGAATGGAGACACTAGTGGCATGCTCGTTCTCAAAACCATAGATGCCACAGAGCTCTGGAAGTGGAATCCTGTAGCGAATCTCGCGGATAAGGAATGTCAATGTCCCTTCCAAAGCGTTCCTCACTATCTCATTCCTGTAGTAAACTCGAGCTGTGGAGATAAATTGGCGTACTAGATCGGGGTAAAGATCGTACTGCCGTGTTGTCATAGTCCCCATCCCAACTCTGCTCAGCAACTGCAGGATGTCGTCTTTGATGCCCAACTCTGACATCGTCTTCTCATCAGCAAATCGAGTCAGTGTGACATCCACCTTCAGCCACGCATTGTAGAATAGCGTGTCATACTCATCCCATGTCTCACTGATGTCTCGGTAGACACACTCGTCTTTCGCGACTTCCTTTGCTGGTGAGTCCTCCCAGTTTCGTCCACTCGGGATCCTTGCGGTTTCACGCTTAGGCCAAGGAGGAAGAGAGGCAATCGGCGCATCATTAGCAGTTCCAGAGGTGGACGCTTCAGTTTCCCGTGGTCTCTTAGTCCTTGGAGGCATTTGCAATCAAAATCAAAACCAAAATCATCATCCAAAGTTTGAAAATTTCGTTCAAGTGTCGATACTGTAAGGGTGTCGATCGACACAGTAGTGGTGTCGATCGACACCATGCGTGTAACCACAATTCCACCCGAAATCATGAGTTTAAACCCCAATTGTGCAGCAATTATCAGTTCGAATACACTCAATACCACGAATCAACCAAGTTTAAGCCATAAAACCCAAGAAAAATCCTAAACTCGCAACATGCATCATCAATTTCCAAAATTTCAAAAATTTCAATTTTATGCAAATTAAGAATGAAAATCAGTTGGGTAATGATCTAAATCATGGTAGACAACCTAAATAAGCATCATTCAATCAAGAAATCAAGGTAAATATCTCGAATTCGAGATTTTTCACCTTAGGGTCGAAAATGAAATTGGGAGATTTGAAGAACATACCTTGGCAGATCGAATGAATGGACAATGGATTATGAAAGAGGGATGAAATCCGCACAAATTAGAGCTTTGAATAACTTAATTCCGTTGAGAAATGAAAAAAAAATGAAGATTTGGGAGAAATTTTCGCGAGTTAATGATTTTGGGAAGAAGATGAATAGTGTCGGGTTTTAAAGACTTACCTGTGTCCCGCGTGGGTGTCGATCGACACACAGTGATGGTGTCGATCGACACTGGATCTTGTCGAGCCCAGTTCCTCTTTATTTATTTTTTTTATAATAATAAAATAAAATCAAATAAAAACAAAAATAATATAATATAAATATTTACCAGTGGGTTGCCTCCCACTAAGCGCTCGTTTAACGTCAATAGCTTGACTGTTCACGCGTTTAGGCAGTTGGTGCATCATCCAGAGAGACAATGTGTCCTCCTGGAATCTCGGCTTGAGCCCAATAGTGTTTCACCCTCTGCCCATTCACAATGAACTCCTCTCCTTTGGAGTTTGTCAAGACAATTGCTCCATATGGTCTGACCTCTTTGATGGTGAAAGGACCTGACCAACGTGAACGCAATTTACCAGGAAACAATTGCAAACGAGAGTTATACAGAAGTACCTGGTCATTTGGCTCGAATTGTCTGGAGATGATCTTCTTATCATGATATGCTTTAGTTCTCTCTTTGTAGAGCTTTGAGTTCTCATAAGCATGATAACGAAGTTCATCCAATTCGTGGAGCTGAAGTAGGCGCCTCTCTGCAGCAGGCTTCAGGTCAAAATTCATCTTCTTGATAGCCCAATGTGCCTTGTGTTCCAACTCCACTGGAAGATGGCAAGCTTTGCCATAGAGTAGCTGGAAAGGTGTAGTCCCAAGTGGCGTTTTGTAGGCAGTACTGTAAGCCCAAAGTGCATCATCCAATTTTGCAGCCCAATCCTTCCTTGTCTTGCCCACTGTCTTCTCCAGGATTTGCTTGATTTGTCTGTTGGAGACTTTGACCTGTCCACTCGTTTGGGGATGATAAGGAGTAGCCACACGATGCTGAACACCGTGCTTCTTCTGCAGCTTGTTGAATACCTTGTTAATAAAGTGAGAACCACCATCACTTATAACAATCCGAGGCACTCCGAATCTTGGGAAAATGATGGTTCGAAACATCTTAAGAACCACTGCAGCATCATTGGTTTTGGAAGATGTACTTCTTTCCAAAAGATGAAGGGAAAGGGCCCATGAAGTCAATACCCCAACAATCAAAGATCTCCACTTCAAGGATGAAGTTCTGTGGCATCTCATGTCTCTTGCTGATCTTTCCTCTCCTTTAACAAACATCACATTGAGTGTTGAACAGCTGAGCATCCTTGAACATAGTAGGCCACCAAAAGCCTGCTTGAAGAACCTTGGACACTGTCTTGAAAGTAGCAAAGTGTTCAGCATACTCAGAACCATGACAATGGAAAAGCACATCTCGAACTTCACTCTCTGCTATGCATCTTCGGTAAACATTTTCTGAACAATGTTTATACAAATGAGGTTCATCCCAATAGTATCTCCTATGTTCTCTCATGAAATTCTTCTTCTCATAATCCTTGCGATGTTTAGGCTCAATGTCAGCAGCCAGGAAGTTCACAATGTCAGCATAACACGGCCTGTTGG
Organism: Alliaria petiolata; assembly: GCA_020283515.1. Taxonomy (NCBI): domain Eukaryota; kingdom Viridiplantae; phylum Streptophyta; class Magnoliopsida; order Brassicales; family Brassicaceae; genus Alliaria; species Alliaria petiolata. Next base: position 10,328 of record JAHZTW010000251.1, on the reverse strand, counting down.
AATCAGAAACAGCGAAGATTGGTTGCCGAAACACCTCGTTCAAGAGCCTGTGAAGCGATGTTGAAGTTGGCATCGGGTGTCGATCGACACTATGAATGGTGTCGATCGACACTCTTGAGTTCTTCAGTCTTTGAAGTGTCGAATCACGATTCTTCTCTTGAATGTTCAGACGAGGTGTCGATCGACACTGGGCTTTCTTCTGAAGATGCAGTGGCTTGAAACGAGTCTCGACGAAGTAGATGTTCTCTTCAGGCAGGAAATCATCAATGCGAACGTCGTCCTCGATCCTGATCCTTGAGAGATGGTCAGCTACCCCATTCTCAACTCCCTTCTTGTCTTTAACTTCTATGTCAAACTCTTGAAGAAGCAAAATCCATCTCAAGAATCTTGGCTTTGCATCCTTCTTCTGCATCAAGTACTTCAATGCAGAATGATCAGTATGAACAATTACCTTAGATCCAACAATGTAGTGTCGAAATTTCTCAAAGGCAAAGACTACAGCCAAAAGTTCCTTCTATGTTGTTGCATAATTCTTCTGAGCATCAACCAACGTTCTGCTGGCATAGTAGATAACATGAAGCTTCTTGTCTTTCCTTTGTCCTAACACAGTTCCTACAGCGAAGTCACTGGCATCACACATTACCTCAAAAGGCAAATCCCAGTCCGGAGGTTGAACAATTGGAGCACTCACCAAGGCTTGCTTGATATGTTCAAAGGCTGAATGGCATTCTGCAGTGAACTCAAATTTTACATCTTTGCAGAGAAGAGCAGTGAGTGGCCTTGCAATCTTGCTGAAATTCTTGATGAATCTTCTATAGAACCCAGCATGACCCAGAAAATTTCTCACTGATTTCACAGAATCAGGTGCTTGCAAAGTTTTCATCACTTCAATCTTGTCGCGGTCTACTGCGATTCCTTCTGCTGAAACTTTGTGCCCAAGTACAATGCCATCTCTGACCATAAAGTGGCACTTTTCCCAGTTTAGGACTAAGTGCTTTTCTTCACATCGCTGCAATACTGTGCATAAGTTGTCCAAGCAGCTTTTAAAAGATGACCCATAAACAGAAAAGTCATCCATAAAGACCTCCATAAACTTTTCAATCATATCTGTGAAGATAGACATCATACATCGCTGGAAGGTCGCATAAGCATTACAAAGTCAGAATGGCATTCTGCGATATGCAAATGTACCATAAGGACATGTAAATCCTGATCATCTGGATGGATTGGAATCTGGAAGAACCCTGAATAGCCATCAAGAAAACAGTAGTAGGGATGATTCGCCAATCTTTCTAGCATCTGATCAATGAAAGGCAATGGAAAATGATCCTTTATGGTCGCGGCATTCAGCTTCCAGTAGTCTATGCACATCATGTGTCCAGTCACAGTCCTTGTGGGAATTAGCTCGTTCTTCTCATTCTTTACCACTGTGACGCCTCCTTTCTTAGGAACCACATGAACCGGACTGACCCAAGCACTGTCTGAAATGGGATGGATGATCCTAGCTTCTAAGAGCTTCATGATCTCCTTCTTTACCACTTCCTTCAGGTTCGGATTCAGCCTCCTTTGATGTTCAATTGATAACTTCGTCTCATCCTCAAGGTGAATCCTATGCATGCACAAGTCTGGTGAGATACCTGAAATGTCATCAAGAGAATAGCCAAGAGCTTTGCAAAATTTTTGCAGCTTGCTTAGCAATAAAGTGAGCTCTGCATTGTTCAAAGAAGCATTCACAATGACTGGATAAGTTGAATTAGGTCCAAGAAAAGCGTACCTTAGCCCTGCAGGGAGCTGTTTTAGCTCAACTTTTGGAGCTTTAGCCTCACTCCAGTCACCAAGCGTGGCAGCTTTCGCCGATGTGCAGGTTAGTTCCTCTTGTGCAACCAATTGCATGACTTGCTCACTAGCTTCCATCATCTTTATGTAGCCAGCAGCAACCTCGTCTAAGTGTTCCTCTTCTGTTGAAGAAGTCGTCATTGCTTTCTCCAAAGGGTCTGTAGGATGGTCCTCTTGGAATATCTCTTCAGCAAGGTTGGTGAGTGAATCAACATAGAAGGTATGTCCATCGATTGTTGGTCTCTTCATCAGCTTCTCCATGTCAAAATTCATCACTAAGTCACCAACATTCAGTGCAATTCTTCCCTTTTTCACATCAATTATGGCTCCAGCTGTATCCAAGAATGGTCTACCAAGGATGAGAGGATCCTTGGGTTCCTCATCATAAGCTAATACCACAAAGTCTGTGGGAATCAAACAATCTCCCACTTTGATAGGAACATCTTCCAAGACACCTTCAGGAATCCTAATAGAACGATCAGCAAGAACCAAAGAGATCCGTGTGGCTTTAAAATCTGTCATATCCAACCTAAGAGCAACTGAAAGAGGCATCAAGTTGACACTTGAACCCAAATCGCAGAGAGACCTCCCAAATTTGTCCGAGAAGATGGAACAATCAAGGACAAAGCTTTCAGGATCTGAGAGTTTTTCTGGAAGCCTGTTCTGAATGACAATACTGGCTTGCTCTGATATCATCATTACTCCTTCCTCCATATCCATGTTCTTGGTCATCATCCACTTCAAGTATCTTTTTATCACTGGAGTGGTTCTAATGGCATCCATCAAAGGGATTTCAACCACTAGCCTATCCATAATAGCCTTGCATCTGGCATCAAGCAACTCATTCTTGGACTCTTTTGGTATCAAGGGGAAAGGAATATTTGGTTTGTAGACCCTTTCTGCTGCAACCTTCGTTGATGTGAGCTGATCTGGTGTTGTCCGAGAAGAGCGTCGATCGACGCCCTCCTGGTGTCGAGCTCTTCGTGTCGAGCTTGATAGCTTGGTTGTGATCCTCCAATGGTGTCGATCAACACACCTCAGTGGTGTCGATCAACACTGGCTCCACAGCATCAATTTCTTCATCTTCAACATCTTCAATGGTGTCGATCAACACACCTCAGTGGTGTTCATCTTCAGCACTAAGACCTCTTTTCTGCACAGGTTGAAGGTTCTTCCCACTTCTCAATGTGATGTCATTCACATGGCATTTGGGATTAGTATCCGTCTTTCCCAGAAGAAATCCTTCTTGCCTGTTAACAGCTCCTGCAGTTTGGGCAACTTGAGTGTCTAGCTTCTTCATATGAGAGGTTAAGCTCTCAATTTTTCCATTCAGGTCTTAGTACAGCGAATCAAACTTCCCATTGAAGTCTACTGTCATCTTCTGCTGTCCCTCTAGAAGCTGTTCTAGCATAGACTTCATCTCATTGTCTTGTGCAGGAGGCTTCTGGTAAGATGAAGAACCATAGTTTCTTGAATAGTTGCTGTTCTGGAATGGGGGCTTTAGAGTATAACCAGAAGAGTTTTGATTTCATGTGAAGTAGTTCTTCTGATAATTCCCATTAAAGCCTATATTCCCTTGCTGGTTCCCAAACTTTTGGCCTTGAAAGCCACCTCCATTGATGTAGTTGACATCCTCTTCTTCACATTCTTCATTAGGCTCCAATGTCTCTGCCTCATTAGCAAAGTGAACTTGTTTCTTGCCCACCAAGATGTTGTGTACGTTGTCCAGCTTCCTGTTAACTTCAGCTATTTGGCTTCCTCCATTTGCACCAGGATGTTATTTCCTCTCATAGTCTGCATTCTTGGTGCTGTTGCAAGAGGCCAAATTCTCTATAAGCACCATCACGTCATCTTGATATCTGATGTTGAAGTTGCCATTACTAGCAGCATCCAAAGCCATCTGGTACCTCCAATTGATTCCTCGGTAGAAGATTCCGAGTAGATGTGGCTCGTTGAAACCGTGATGTGGACAGTCCCTCTGGTAAGCTCTAAACCTCACCCAAGAAGCCTTGAATGCTTTAGTAGGTCCTTGGGCAAATGCAGTGATCTTTGTCTTTAGCTCTTCGGATCTTGCATCATCAAAGAAATCGCATAAAATGCATTTTTTGTGTCTTCCCAAGTGGTTAGTGATCCTGGTGGCAATTGCTTCAGCCAGTACGCTGCATCTCTTCCAAGAGAGTATGGAAAGAGCTTGCAGAATAGGTAGTCGTCAGACACTCCATTAGCCTTAATGCTGGATGCCAAGTCTTCGAACCTCTCGATGTAGTCCATGGGGTGCTCATTAGGGAGACCATGGAAAGGATGCTGAGCTACGAGTGAGAAGTAAGTAGGCTTCAGCTCAAAGTCATTCCTTTGAAAGGGAGGTGGGCGAATTGCAGCTCTGTTTGCGTAGAACTGGTCTGGTCTGTTGTATTCGCCTAGTGTTCTTCCATGGCCAGAGTTCGCAGGTGTGATTTGTACTGCTTGCTCGATGATGACAGCTCCATTCTCATCAAGTCTCTGTCCTCTGTTGTTCCTTCTAATGCCTTCTCCGTCGAACAAGTTACCATCTGCGTCGCGTATCAAAATCACGGGCTCAGCCATCTCTATCTGCGGAGGGTGTCGATCGATGCTCGATGTGGTGTCGATCGACACTCGTGAAGATTTTTGGTTCGTACGTTCCAGACGACCGAGCTCCTGGTTGAGTTCAATTAGCTCCTTTTCTTTGTTGCTTCTGGTACTGCGATTAAGCATGCATCTGAAACCAAAAATAAGAAACTAAATTAGTAACCAAAACAAAAACAAAACCTAGTCAAAATCCTAATACTAGATTCCGTAGGCAGCTATTACTTCCCCAGCAACGGCGCCAAAAACTTGATATGGTCAAAGTTTTACCCAAATAAATCAACACTGCAAGTGCACATCAATGCAATTGAAGTATAAGGGGTTATCGAATCCCAAAGGAAGTAGATGCTACACTATGGTTTCTAGGTTTAAATTATGCTAGATCAATAAATAAAGTAAATTAAAACTACTAAGTAATCAGTAAGCGAAATAAAAGTGATTAAAGTTCAGGAGACTAAGGCGCTAGGCAAAGGTAATTATCAGGTTGAATCAGAGAATGCATAAATTATATTGTCAGGAAATTATTTAAGAACCGTCTAGAACTCGAAGCACTAATTTAAAACCAATCAACTCTCGTTGCAGAAGTTATCTATGCCTAAATTTTAGAATCTCAAATCTCTTTGTAAATTCAAACAATTAAGACAAGCATTACAAATAGGTTCGATTCTTCACAAAATCTCTATACCAAATCTCTTTGCGAATAGATATTTTGCTCATCTATGATTATTTCAAGTTATTAATAATGTTCTCGCATCTATTAAACAACATAGGGTTTGATTCCTAAGTGATCAATTAAGAAATCAATATAAGCACAAATCAAGATGAAAATCCAATTAATTTTCCTAACAACATAATAATTCTACAAACTCATCATATTCAACCCTAAATCACCATAACCTAACTAGCAAACTACTCAGACATGGAGATGAAATCACAAATCATGACTGAAATAAATTGCATAAAATAAGAAAAGAGAATGATACAGNCGACGGGCTAATTTGTTGTAATCTTTGGACAACATTGTTCAGCTAGAGAGGTGGAATCGTCGCATAAGATAAAAGTATACAGACAAGGCTCTTGAGATTGGCATTAGAAATGAAAAAGAGTTCAAGATCACCTGGAAGAAGCTGAAACTCCGCTGGTTGACTAACCCCATGTTGGCTCCGTCAATGACTGCATCAAACGGTCCATGTCTTTGAAGCCATTCCTGCGACAAAACCGAGTTAAAAAACAAACCTTTTTTAGCTTTGCTTTAGATGTTTTTACTACAATCCTCGAGACAATTATTTGATCAAAGATGGGACTCAGATACCTTGCCACCAATTTCCTCTTGAGGCGCTTCCTGAATCATCTTCTCCTCCTTCTTTCTTCTTCTGCAAAACCAAAAACATACCCAAAATACCCGAAAAAACTGATGATTGATATGTCTTCTCAAACAATCACCATAGATCAAAACTCTGTAATGAGGAAGAGAAGCGTGTAGATGCAATCTCTATGGATTAACCAGCATCAAGCATTGCATAACAAAAGCATGACCACTTAAAACCAAAAGAGCTAAAATTTTGTATCTATGCCAATTAGGTCTAAGTCTATACAAAATAAACAATACAAACTGCTGATGATATGTCTTCTCAAACTATCACCATAGATCAAACTCTGTAATGATTGATTCCCCAACATCAAACATTTGCAAAACAAAAGCATGACCACTTAACAAACCAAAAGGAGCTAACAATTTGTCCCTATAACTAAAGTATATATACCTGAGAATAAGCTTGTCTCAGTTCTGGAAACAAGCATTGATGAGGTTTTCAACAGTGACAAGCATGTGGCTCTCTTTCCTTCCTATAAGCAAGAAAACTTTGTACCCTAAATCAATCACTCTTTGGTAAAGCTCCAAGCTTGGTTTTATCGCTGGTGCCACTCCTCTACCAACTTATCGAACTCGGAGTGATCAAATAGCTCAAGCCTGCAAAAATCCCCAATATCCAAAAATTCACCATCATCAATTTGTGAATAATGAAATCAGATTGTTATAGCAAAAGAACAACATTGAGAGAACTTGAAAACTGATAAGGAAGAGATTGAGAGAACTTGAAAACTGATAAGGAAGAGATTGAGAAAACTTGTACCCAAAGATCGGTGGCGTAGCCTCTGCCCAACACTTAATCTTTCACGTAATCGGCGCACTCCGCCGGAATCATTTTCCACGGGGAGAGATTGTTCATCTCCGTCGCAAATCTCCATCTAGTGCAGTGCAAATTGACCTCGTCGGCGGCTTTCTTGTGCCAGGTCTCGATTTCCTACGGGTACTCGAGAACCGACGGCTTCGGCAACAGGTGCGAAATTCGCCAAGCTTTCGCCGTCGAGAGAGATAGAGAGAGGAAGAGAGAGACAAAAACACAAATGCCAGCATTTTTTTTCATTCCCCGTTAATTTTCCATCATGCAATCAAATCGTGTCACGTGTGCGTTCTTAACTCGGAAAATATCTTAAATTAGACACTGTTCTAAATAATAAGACACCAATAACCATTCATTTAATCTGTTTTATTGTTAAGAACACTCCATTAGACCCTTAAAATTTACCATTGGGGTTTGATCTAATGTGTAATAGTTAAAAGTTAAAAGATAAATTTATCATGTAATAATTTTTTGAACTATTTTGATATATTTAAATTTAATAATAAAAAATTGGTATAAATATTATATGATGTTCGTTAAATACAACAAATCTAATTTTCACCTTTTAATATTAAAATAAAAAATATTAATCATTAGATTATAATTTCTTCTTTCTATAAAAAAATAATGACATCAAAAAAACTAATCACATCTGTTAGATGACCAAATCAAAATAAATTCAACAGTTAAATTTAATTTATTATCCAAAAATGGTTTTGCTATTATATATAGATTGATAGAAATTGCATATGTATGGTTTGATGATTTTCATGACATACTCCCTCTGTTTCTAAAAGAATGTATTTTTGAGTTTTTCACACATATTAAGAAAATTTTATAAAAGACTTTTCTAACTTTGTTTTTATTAATTATTATTTAAGTTATTTTTTAAATATTAAATGTTATAAGGACAAATTAAGTAAAAATGGACAATAACTACGCCTAGAAAATTGAAATTTTTTTTCCTTTTTGAAACAAAGTTTTTTTCTAAAACTACTTTTTTTTAGGAATTTTTAATTTTTAATTTTTTTTTACATCTGAAATTTTATTAAAGGCTGCAAAAACCTTAACAAAGTAGCTAAATCGTTAGATTTTGTGTTTGGGAAAAGAAATCATTAAATGGCATCAACTATTTATTTATTGCATTTTATTAAGTTTCCGACTCTGACCAAGTTAAACTAAATTTACAGCCAAGCTAAAAAGATGGAAAACACTCGAGTGGAAAACAAAAGAGAACGAAACTCCATTAAAGAACTGAAGAAGACGAAGAAGACGAGGAAGAATAAGAAGAAGAAGAGAAAATCCACCTTAAATCTTTAAGACCCATTGAAGAACTGAAGAAGACGAAGAAGACGTGGAAGAAGAAGAAGACGAGAAAACCCACTAAAATCTTTAAGACCCATGTCTCTAATCACTCTCCACTTCTTCTTCTCAATCGTCTCTCTATTCAAAATCTCCAATTCTACACCCTTAAAACCACACCCACTTCCAATTTTGCCCCTCCCTTCATCACAACAGCTCCAATGGCAGCTCGGATCCATGGCCATGTTCCTCCATTTCGGACCCAACACTTTCACCGACTCCGAATGGGGCACCGGAAAAGGCGACCCGTCCGTTTTCAACCCGACCCATCTCAACGTGACGCAGTGGGTCCAAATCGCCAAAGACTCCGGCTTCTCTCGCGTCATCCTCACGGCGAAGCACCACGACGGATTCTGCCTCTGGCCCAGCGAATACACCGATTACTCAGTCAAATCGAGCCCATGGAGAGGCGGGATCGGCGACGTCGTGGCCGAGCTAGCTTCCGCGACGGCGGCCGCCGGGATCGGACTCGGTCTTTACCTCTCCCCATGGGATCGGCACGATGGGTCTTACGGGAAGACATTGGAGTACAACGAGTTTTATCTGTGTCAAATGACCGAGTTACTAACCAAGTAAGCTCCTTTTTGACTTTTTTTCTCATATGGGTTTTTGATTCAAATTCCCAAAAAGATTGAATCTTTCGTTTTTTAAGGTATGGAGAGATTAAGGAAGTTTGGTTAGATGGAGCTAAAGGAGAAGGAGAAAAAGATATGGAATATTTCTTCAGTACTTGGTTTAGTTTGATCCACCAGCTTCAGCCCGGCGCCGTCATCTTCTCCGACGCCGGACCTGACGTCCGGTGGATCGGTGACGAAGCTGGAGTCGCCGGCTCTACTTGCTGGTCACTCTTTAACCGAACCAATGCCAAAATCGGCGACACTGATCCTCTGTGAGTCACACACTGAACCTACATTGATCTCTATTTAATAGGAAAGAAGTTGAATCTGCTTGATCTTGCAGGTATTCACAGGAAGGTGATGGCTTTGGGGAAGATTGGGTACCGGCGGAATGCGATGTATCGATCAGACCGGGCTGGTTCTGGCACGCGTTGGAGTCACCTAAACCGGCGGTTAAACTCCTGGATATATACTACAACTCGGTGGGAAGAAACTGTCTCTTCTTGCTCAACGTCCCTCCGAACTCTTCAGGGCTGATATCCGAACAAGACGTCAAGGTTCTTGAGGAGTTCCGCGAGATGAAAATATCGATTTTCGCCAACAACCTCGCCCGAAAAGCCGCGGCGGTTAACTCGAGCAGCGTCCGCGGTTCGCAGTTTGGTCCTGAGAATGTTTTGGAAGAAGGGTTAGACAAGTATTGGGCGCCAGAGGAGAAGCAGCAGAAAGAATGGGAGCTGCAGTTAGAGTTTCGAGATCCGGTTAGCTTCAATGTGTTGGAAGTTCGAGAACCGATCCAAATGGGTCAGAGAGTTGCGTCTTTTCATCTCGAGTCGCGGAGCGTTGGAACCGGGAAGTGGGAGAGAGTCGTGAGCGGCACGACGGTCGGGTTCAAGAGGCTTATACGGTTTCCGAGGGTGGTCGAGTCTCGGTCTGTGAAGCTCGTGGTGGACAAAGCGAGGGCCGATCCGCTTATATCGTACCTTGGAATCTACATGGATAAGTTTTCGGATTCGAGTAGAAGAAACTCATCGAAGATAACAATCACAAGGACACTAAAGGAGGAGCAAGAACAACTAAATGTGTCGAAGAAGTAAACTCTCGAGGATTGTGCGTTGTCCAATGATCATATGTGCAACAATCAAAGTCAATGTATAACAACACTATCTTTGTGAATTCTAAAGCAAATGAGATGATTTATTTGATTTAAGCTATCAATTTAAGCCCATTAGTTTCACACGTTTCTTGTATTGAGCATTTGCCTTCTCCTCTGTAAACGTATCATCAGATTATTGATAAATGAAAATGGAGAATTTTCGAATCAGCTTCGTCTCTCTCTCTTTCTTCTTCTGATCTTCTTCCTCATTGAGTCATTTCTGCTTCTTCTTTTTCTCTATATCTCTTGATAAACCGTATTTTAGGCTTATCAGTTTTAAAAGGCTCTAACTTTCTCTCTTTTGTAAGTCAAAAGGTTAAAAGAAAACGTTTTTTTATAAGTTTGGGGATTTGGGTCTTATCTTGTAAATCGGTTCAGAGAATTGAATGAAAAGGAGGAAACTTTGAAAATCAGAGAAAAGCCCTAAAAAGTAACAGAAAGAAAATGGAAGCCGCCGATCAATCGGTTCTCTGCGAGCTGCTTGCCGTCGACCTCAGCGATTATTGCTACAGAGTTTGTTCTCGCTGCGAGAGAGTGCTTCCCGGAGATTACAACAATGGCGTTTCCTCTTCT
>JAHZTW010000249.1:0-24395 GCA_020283515.1 Alliaria petiolata | reverse complement strand
CTTCAAAACCAATTTCAGTTCATTTAGCGTAGGTCCTTCCCCGGCAGAAACCGATAGTTCACTCCAAAACTCAGTATGGTCAACATCCCAATTGTTTTCAACGTCAAATGGATCACAATTTAGACCCGTAATCTCTGCAAATTCAAACAAAAAAAACCTAATCGGTTGTCCATCAATGACTGACCATATTTCATGACCATAGTTAAGAAGCTGTCTCTTATACACATCTAGATGTGTATAAGAGACAGCTCCTAGAGCATGTACTGACTTGTAAGCCCATATGAGCAACACATGAACACACCTCGAATTATGTATGTATTCTTTTCGCCAAAAGTGATCACTTTAATAGAATCTATCAGACTTTTGAACCCTTCCCGACCCCAAGGATACCTATTGAAGATCTCTAGATCCATTACTTTCTTGGCACATGCCAAAGGTATTCTACTTGTACGAGAAATACCAAATATTCCAATGGACAAAATACATAACAAGCCAACCATTCTTCTCTTAACAAAACTCCAGCCCCTGCATCTCTTCAAAACCAATTTCAGTTCATTTAGCGTAGGTCCTTCCCCGGCAGAAACCGATAGTTCACTCCAAAACTCATTATGGTCAACATCCCAATTGTCTTCAACGTCAAATGGATCACAATTTAGACCTGTAATCTCTGCAAATTCGAATAAAGAAAACCTAATCGGTTGTCCATCAATGACTGACCATATTTCATGATTCTTCTCGATTGCCAACTGATTTGTTAAGAAGTAGTGGACAGCGCTGGAAGACCAAATAGCTGTCTCTTATACACATCTAGATGTGTATAATAGACAGGTCAAATGTTTTTTACGTCCAGGCGCTAGGCCTTGCCCCAATGCTCCAAGTAGATGATCAAGTTTCTGTTTTTCCGCCCGTATTTCAGAATCTGATCGTCTTTTCTCATCATTCTTCTTCACGTGTTGATCATCACCATTCTTCTTAACCTGCTGTTTTTCTCCAACCTTCTTATTTGGTTGATCATGACCATTCTTCTTAACTTTTTGTTTTTCTCCAATCTTCATAGGTTGTTGCTTATCACCCTTCGTCTTTACGTGTTGCTTAACACCAATCTTCGGCACTTGTTTATCTCCAATCTTTTTAGCGTGCTTCTTATCACCATTCTGCTTAACATGTTGTTTTTCACCATGCTTCTTCACTTGTGGTGTAGGTTTCAAGTTGTTGTTCACATTCTTCACAACGCGTCTAATCGGTAAATCGTCTTCTGAAGTGGCTTTCATTTCTACAATCCACGACTGCGTAAAATATTACATTGAAAATTCATTGAATTAATAAACAAAGAAAATCAAAAGACAAGTTAAATAACAACTACCACTATCACATAATATATTTGATGATATAAATTGTCAAAACATATTTAAATCAGACTATACATGTTGTATTCTAACGGAGACACGTGGTTAACTTATATATCTAGGAAAGATTACTAGGTGTTTCAAATTCCAAACAACGCATAACCAAACAAAGAGTTCCTACAATCTTTTATAGATACAACGTGTAGATCAGTCAACAAACAATAAAAAAAAGTACTAACATACCGGAGATTTACTTGTCACTTCCTCATCTCNGTTGTTCATCAATGACTGACCATATTTCATGATTCTTCTCGATTGACAACTGATTTGTTAAGAAGTAGTGGACAGCGCTGGAAGACCAAATATAATCCATTTCATGAAACTTAATAATCACTCCAACTGATGAATCCCTTATGTCATTCCACACATCTTCTCCAACTTCTTCTTTCACCATTGACAAACTGCTCAAGTAGCAGTTGTGATTCATGCTCCTTCTTTGAATAGGTGCTTTCCCTTTTTCGTATAGATGCGAAGGGTACTTTTTATTAACACTAGAAGACGCCATTTCTGACCAAAAAAAAGTGAACTTTTGTCAGGCCAAATAACATGAGAATGACGTCAATAACTGAAATACGAGGTACTACTTGTATGAACAATGAGCTGATGTTAACAAAGTCCAATGCCACTTTTCAATGAATAACAATGAACAAATAACCCAGACGATGTAACACAAATAACCATATAAGATGAAGAATTGAGTGCGCCTGTAATAGAAGAGGGAGCCTCTGCGACGGAATTGGAGGATTGCAACTGAATTGCCGGATTGCAACAGAATTGGCGGATTGCGTCGGAATTGGCGGATTATGACGGAATTGGCGGAGGCGAGGTCACCAACGATTCGATGTAATTGACCCGGATGATGTAATGAGTGGTAGCAGGATGAAAATAGGATGGAATCCAAGCCACGACTCGGAGGATAAAGAGGCGACTTCGTCTCGTCGGATTCGAAAGAGGCGATGTCGAGTAGGTGCGTGGAGAAAGAGGCGGAGGAGAAAGCGGCGGAACATGGCGAAAAGAAGTTGGAACCCAAGCCCTAGAAGGAGCCCAAGCGGCGGAGCAAGACTCGTCGAAGGTGAAAGAGGCGGCTTCATCTCGTCGGAGGAGAAGGAGGCGGAGGAGGCGAGAAATATTTTTCTGATTTTTTAAAGTTAAGAGAAGAGAGGAAAATATTTTATTTATTTCCTCTAAAGAGAGAAAACAGGTTTTCGACATATTGATAATGGCATAAGTGTAATATAGATGTAAAACAATGGATTAAAAGTCTTTTTATTTAAAATTAGAGTTAGTCTAGTAAATCTATGAACAAGAAGTTAGTGTAGTAATTAAATGGAAAATTAGAGTCATTCTAAGTAATTTCCCTTCTTTCAATAATACTCCATCCGTTTTAATATAAATGTCGTTTTACCAATGTAGAAAGAAGAAGAATAAAATGTTGTCTCTAGTGAAACAAAACAAAGTTAGCACAAGTCTCTGTTCCATTTCTTGATCTCTATAGCTCACTTCTAAACTTGATGTTACTTGTTAAATTCCAACACTCTCTCCCCTGTTTTTTGCCAACATTAAAATGTCAGAAACATAGTTAAAATAAATCAAGTGTTCATCAGCGTACAGATCTTACCTAACGCATCGATTTTTTGCAACGCGGCTTCTAAGTTTTGTTCCTCTATCTCAAGCTCCGACCGAAACCGTCTTACACCAGTCAAAATGTCCACAATACTTTGTTTCACCTTTGTCACTTGATCAGAAACTGAGCAAGGTTGAAGCGGTTGCTTGCGCTGCAAGTTTTTCTTATAAATGTAATGACTGAATGATTTATTAGAGAATAGATTACAATAGTTATATAGGAGATTACAAGAGAGGAGACTAGGGTAAATATATTTACGTATCAATTAGATTAAATCCTTTCCTTATATACTCTACATGCCCCCTCAAGATGGAGGGGTTTGGGACACTCCAATCTTGCCAAAAAGTTCATTGAATCGAGCTCTTGAGAGTGGTTTTGTCAAAGCATCCGCCAGCTGATCTTTTGTTGAGACATGTGAGACACGTACCGCACCAGATTGAACATTATCCCGAACAAAGTGATAGTCAAGTGCAAGGTGTCTCATTCTCGAATGGAAGATAGGATTTGCACTCAAGTATGTAGCACCGACATTGTCGCAATATATCACCGGAGCAGATGGTCACTGGATACCAAGTTCAGTGAGCAGAGAACATTCCCACCGAAGTTCAGCTGCAGTATTAGCGACGGCTCTGTATTCGGCTTCTGTTGAAGACCTGGCGACACCCTTCTGCTTCTTTGAAGACCGAGAAATTGGAGTAGAGCCCATATATAGGATGTACACATTTGTAGACACATAGTCATCCATGTCACCAGCCCAGTCGACATCAGAGTATGCGTGCAAAGTGAGTGGTGAGTTGGCGCGAAGGAAAACTCCGTGTGATGGTGTGCCTGCAAGATAGCGCAGAATACGCTTGGCTGCTTGCCAGTGTTCATCTGTTGGAGCGTGCATAAACTGAGAGAGTTTGTTCACCGCGAAAGCAATATCTTGTCGTGTGAATGCTAAATATTGTAGGCTACCAATTACCATCCGATATTGACTTGGATCAGAGAGAGCCAAACCTGAATTGATGCAGAGTTTCGAATGTGGAGCCAGGGGAGTTGCAACTGGTTTGACGTCTAACATTTTGGTCTTGGTGAGAAGATTTGTTATATATTTTCTCTGCATCAGATGGAGCCCAAATGATGTGCGAGAGGCTTCAATACCCAAGAAGTAGTTGAGATGGCTAAGGTCTTTAATTGAAAATCTTCGGGCAAGTTCCGAAATCACAGCGGTAACAAGTGCATCACTACTGCCTGTGACAACAATATCATCCACATAGACCAAGATGTAGACTATATCCAAATCTCGATGGTAGGTGAAGAGTGATGTATCAGCGATAGAGTTACAAAACCCATCAGCAATAAGAGAGGATTTGAGCTCTTCATACCAAGCATGGGGGGCTTGTTTAAGACCATACAAGGCCTTGCTGAGCTTGCAGACGTATTCTCGGTGATCTTGATCGACAAAACCAGGTGGCTGCTTAACATACACTTCATCATTAAGAGCTGTCTCTTATACACATCTAGATGTGTATAAGAGACAGGAGCTCTTCATACCAAGCATGGGGGGCTTGTTTAAGACCATACAAGGCCTTGCTGAGCTTGCAGACGTATTCTCGGTGATCTTGATCGACAAAACCAGGTGGCTGCTTAACATACACTTCATCATTAAGAGTGCCCTCAAGAAATGCATTATTCACGTCTAGTTGTCGAATCGGCCAAGAGGAACGAATGGATTCCCCTTTTATAATACAGGGTTTGCAGACGTATTCTCGGTGATCTTGATCGACAAAACCAGGTGGCTGCTTAACATACACTTCATCATTAAGAGTGCCCTCAAGAAATGCATTATTCACGTCTAGTTGTCGAATCGGCCAAGAGGAACGAACCGCGTGTTCCAGCACCACATGCACCGTTGTTGACTTAATCACAGGGCTAAAGGTTTCTGAATAATCCAAACCATATTGTTGATTGAATCCTCGCCACGAGCCTCGCCTTATACCTGTCAAGCATACCATTAGAAAGATACTTAAGAGTAAAAATCCAATTTGTTGTTATGACATTTTGAGTTGGCGATGGTGGCACCAAATCAAAAGTACCATTCCGACACACCGCATTGAACTCCGAAGACATCGCATTACGCCAGTTTTCATCTCGTAAGGCCTGATTCACGGTGGTGGGAATCACTGCTTTGGTGGAAACAGTGAGAGATAGTTTTGAAATGGGTTTGGTAATGTTATTTTTGGCCCGGGTTTGCATTTTATGGTTTTTATGCCGGTGGATTTGGTGGTGGTAATGGAGGATTTTGGACGATTGGATTTGTAGGTGGAGCGTGGGTGAGTGGCGTTTGGGGGTATGGCCGAGGTTTGTGGTTCAGGGATTGGTGGTGTTGAGTCGGGAGCGATTTCAACGATTTTTGTAGCAGGAGCGAACGGGAAAGAAGACTCTACAAATTGCACATGACGAGAAGTGTAGATTCTTCCAGTTTGCCTATCCACGCATAGAAAGGCACTTTGTGTAAGTGAGTATCCGAGAAACACACATGTTGTCGAGCGCTTCTCGAGCTTGTGCTTCGTATATGGTCTGAGCCAGGGGAAGCACATACACCCAAAGATCCGAAGCTTGAGGTAATTTGGTGCTTGCTTAAATAGTCTCACATACGGCGTGGTGTTGTTAAGTGTTTGGCTTGGTAAGCGATTTATAAGATAAACCGCCGTTGTGAATGTGTATGTCCAATAGCTTGATGGCATAGATGATTGACCAAGAAGCGTGAGACCATTTTCGATTATATGTCGGTGTTTTCGTTCAGCAATCCCGTTGTGCTCCGGTGTATGTGGTGGGCTTGTGAGATGCGAAATTCTATGTTCATACAAAAAATGACGAAGAGCAATATATTCACCACCATTATCTGAGTATAAGGTACCAATCTTTTGCTGAAATTGATTCTCCACAAGGGCTTTGAATGCAATGAAGGTTTCTTTGGTTTGTGATTTGTTTTTGAGGGGATATATCCAGGTATAGCGAGTATAATGGTCTATGATAACTAAGTAATATTTATAGTTATCAATAGACACAACAGGAGACGTCCATACATCGCTATAGAGATGTTCTAACGGGTAGTTTGAGACAATAGTATTTGTGGAAAAGGGTAATTTATGAGTTTTATTGATGAGATAATTTGAACAAGGCAGCTGTTTATTCAAAGAGTCTTGATAGGTAAAGAAAACTGAGAAACAACGGTTTTTAAAACAGGAAAAGAAGGGTGGCCAATACGGTTATGCCAAGAGACAACGTCTGTTTTTGGTGTAGGTGAGGCAAAGTTTGTGGAAGGGATGGTAACCGGCCACTCGTACAGCTCATTCTTGATTCTGCCTTGGAGCAATCGGACCCCCGTTATGAGATCCTTCACCTGAAATGAGGTAGGGAAAAATTCCACAGACACCTTGTTATTATTGCACATACGGTAAACTGAGTCTGTAAATCAGGTAAGTAGAGAACGTCTTTCAAAGCAAGAGTGTGTGAAGGTGTTGAAAGTAAAGAAGAACTAGTATGAGAGATAGTCAAACCCGTGCCATCGGCAATTGTCACTTCTTCTCCACCGTTGTATGGGTGGTGAAGAGCAAGGTTGTTGAGATCTGAGGTCAGGTGATGTGTTGCACCACTGTCCATAATCCAGCTTGCAGCATTGTAGGGAGCAGCAGCAAGATGCGCCCTTGGCTGCCATGGTGCTTGTGTATTGTGCTGGGGCAGAGTGTACGCACCACCTGCGTGCTGCAGCTGAGGACAACGTCTGGCACTGTGACCAGTGACCCCACAAATCTGACAACGGCCGAGATAAGGACGCGGTGTGTAGTGAGATTGGGATGGATTAGGAGCCGACTGTTGTGGTGACTGCTGCCAATTGTTGTTGCGGAATGCTGCTTGTTGTGATTCTGGTTCCGTTGGAGCCCTTGTAGTTGGATGCATTAGCGGTGATCGGAAGCGTTGGAGAAGAAGTCATCATACTCTGAAGCTTAACCTCTTCATTAAGAAGCTTCTCGTGAACCTCCGTAAGTGATGGCGGTGAGTCACGTGCTTCGATTTGATCGATGACGGACTTGTAGTCGTCTGAGAGACCTTCAAGAATGAATTCTATCTGATCCTCATGGTCGATTGCCTTCCCGAGAAGAGCAAGTTGATCAAATCTGGTGGTGAAACCTTGGAAGTACTCGTTGATAGGTTTGGTTCCCTTGGTCCATGTCTTGAGTTGTTGTTTTAGTTGCTTGATGTGGCCTCTACTCGGCTTGGCGTAGGTAGAGGTGAGAGTACTCCAGATCTCGGCAGCAGTTGTTGTCTTGGACAAGAGAGGCTGAAGCGTGTTGGTGACAGCACCAAGTAAGGCACTATAGATCAATCGATCTTGCCTTTTCCAGATCACATGTGTGTGATTAGGAGTATCAATAGACACAGCAGGAGACGTCCATACATCGCTATAGAGAAGTTCTAACGGGTAGTTTGAGACAATAGTGTTTGTGGAAAAGGGTAATTTATGAGTTTTATTGATGAGACAATTTGAACAAAACAACTGTTTATTCAAAGAGTCTTAGATAGGTAAAGAAAACTGAGAAACAACGGTTTTTAAAACAGGAAAAGAAGGGTGGCCAATACGGTTATGCCAAGAGACAACGTCTGTTTTTGGTGTAGGTGAGGCAAAGTTTGTGGAAGGGATGGTAACCGGCCACTCGTACAGCTCATTCTTGATTCTGCCTTGGAGCAATCGGACCCCCGTTATGAGATCCTTCACCTGAAATGAGGTAGGGAAAAATTCCACAGACACCTTGTTATTATTGCACATACGGTAAACTGAGTCTGTAAATCAGGTAAGTAGAGAACGTCTTTCAAAGCAAGAGTGTGTGAAGGTGTTGAAAGTAAAGAAGAACTAGTATGAGAGATAGTCAAACCCGTGCCATCGGCAATTGTCACTTCTTCTCCACCGTTGTATGGGTGGTGAAGAGCAAGGTTGTTGAGATCTGAGGTCAGGTGATGTGTTGTACCACTGTCCATAATCCAGCTTGCAGCATTGTAGGGAGCAGCAGCAAGATGCTCCCTTGGCTGCCATGGTTCTTGTGTATTGTTCTGGGGCTGAGTGTACGCACCACCTGCGTGCTGCAGCTGAGGACAACGTCTGGCACTGTGACCAGTGACCCCACAAATCTGACAACGGCCGAGATAAGGACGCGGTGTGTAGTGAGATTGGGATGGATTAGGAGCCGACTGTTGTGGTGACTGCTGCCAATTGTTGTTGCGAGAATGCTGCTTGTTGTGATTCTTGTTCCGTTGGAGCCCTTGTAGTTGGCTGCATTAGCGGTGATCGGAAGCGTTGGAGAAGAAGTCATCATACTCTGAAGCTTAACCTCTTGATTAAGAAGCTTCTCGTGAACCTCCGTAAGTGATGGCGGTGAATCACGTGCTTCGATTTGATCGATGACGGACTTGTAGTCGTCTGAGAGACCTTCAAGAATGAATTCTATCTGATCCTCATGGTCGATTGCCTTCCCGAGAAGAGCAAGTTGATCAAATCTGGTGGTGAAACCTTGGAAGTACTCGTTGATAGGTTTGGTTCCCTTGGTCCATGTCTTGAGTTGTTGTTTTAGTTGCTTGATGTGGCCTCTACTCGGCTTGGCGTAGGTATGAGGTGAGAGTACTCCAGATCTCGGCAGCAGTTGTTGTCTTGGACAAGAGAGGCTGAAGCGTGTTGGTGACAGCACCATGTAAGGCACTATAGATCAATCGATCTTGCCTTTTCCAGATCACATGTGCGTGATTAGGAGCATCAATCCCAGAATTGTTGATGGTGGGTTGTGGGATTTTGGTGGATTCATCCAAGTGGCCGGCAAGGCCATAGCCATCAAGCAAAGCTGATACTTGAAGACTCCACATGAGGAAATTTGAAGCTTTAAGCTTGGTGACATTAGTCATGTTGACACTTAGAAGTGTGGGAGTATCGGAAACTGCAACAGTTTCAGTAGATGTGGCCGGTGAACCATGAATAGACATGATGAAAAAGGGTTTATCGGAAAAGATGGTGGCGGCTAAAAAAAACTTTTTAGGTATTTAGGTATCGTTGCTCTGATACCATATAAATGTAATGACTAAGGGGGGGTTATTGGTAGAAGAATTTATAATGATTGTTAAAATTTTGAGATTCCACTGTTATTGGTAGATGAATTCTGACATTCTTACTAAAATCCACTCTTACTGGTGTGAAGATTTTCAAATTCCACACAAAATCCATTGTTATACAAAAAGTTTAGTTTTTAATGATTATATCAATCTATTAGACACGGATTGTTAACAATTTAACTCATAAAACAAGACTTTCAAAATACTATCCCTTGTATTCTCAAAATCATTATAAAAAAACATTTTGATAGATTTTCAAACTACACATAACTCTCTATAAATCTAACAAACTCTTTACAAATTTAACAAATCTCTCAACTTTTAAAATCATCACAACTCTCTATAAATTCTATTCCCACTAACCCCTCCTAAATGATTTATTAGAGAATAGGTTACAATCGTTATATAGGAGATTACAAGAGAGGAGACTAGGGTAAATATATTTACGTATCAATTAGATTAAATCCTTTCCTTATATAGGGTATGTTCGTTTGCCTGCCGCATGAGGCTGCGGCTGCAGCATACGTCCATATTATGTTCGTTTCCTTGTCGCAGCCTCTTGCGGCCAAACGCCGCGATCAAGAAAATTAGCTAGATGGCTCACGAAAACTATTAAAGTCAGAGAGTTTGAGTCTTAACGGCGAGACGGCGAGCAAACAAGAGTTTTTCGATGATGTCAAAGAATCTATTTTTAATATTGATTTCTTCTTGTTCATCGAATCTGAATCATCGTTCCAAGTCTCGTCTTCTTCTTCTTTATCAACAACATCATCATCATTGTCTTTTTCACTATCTTCATCGTCATCATCATCATCATTATTATCATCATTATCATCATCATCGCCCTCTTCTTCGAAAGAAGAAGCACACTGTTGTTTCTTGAGAGAGACACTGCGTCCGGAGGGTGTGACGTGGAAGAACATATATCACCGTCGTGTCTAAAAACCAAAACGTCGTCGTCTCGAAGACAGTGGGCGGCGGATAAATCTTCCCAGCCGCCGGCGAATCTCCGGCTGTTAAGTTTGACTTCCCAGGTTTTATCGAAAGCGTCAGAAGTCAGTTTCAGTTTCATAAACTCATTTTTCCCAGAGAAAAACTCATCAGGAACTATCTGCAACAACAATGATGAAAAACAAATTGATCACTCTTGGTAAAGTTGTAACGCAAAGAGAAGAGAGATTACGGGATTGGTGTTTTGGCCAGCAAGAGATGTGACGAAGAAAGGTGCTTCACGCACTCTTGGTGGATCCGCCATTGTTGAAGTAAGTTCTGAGGGTTTTTTTTTTGGTTGTCTCGAGACTTCTTTTTGTTTTTCTTTTTACTCTCGAGACTAATTTACCTTTCGCATTCCCAATAAAACTAATTATGCGTTCAGATTTTATTTACTGAACAGAGATAATTATCATTTTTTTCCAAGACTTTTGTCTGTTCCATAATCACAAATACAATGATACGAATCCATACGTTTTCAGAGGTTTTTTTTACCTGTTTCTTTTATCCGCGAAGTACTGAGTTTTTTTTGCTTTACTCTTGAGACATTTTTGTGTTTTTTTTTCTTTACCCTCGAGAATATTTACTTTTGCATTTCCAATAACTAATTATGCGGTCAGATTTTATTTACTGGATGGATATTATCATTATTGTTTAAAAAGACTTTATCTGTTTTCAATACTTGTGTCCAATCACAAGGATACGAATCTATCATACTTTTTCAGAGTTTGTTTTTTACCTTTATCTTTTTGTTTTGATAACTTAACGTCATTTTTTACTCATCTTCTGTATTACAGAAAAATGTGCATCTTTTTTTTTATTTGTCAACCGATTCAAATATGCAGTCTTATGTAATCAAAATAATCCTACACCAGATAAGAGAATTTGAATCGGTTGCAGAAAAATTACGAAAATTTGGTGAAAGAGTTTACTCAAAAATAAGAAGGAAAAATTATTTCTTAGTTGTTTTAGATTATCAGCCGTAAAAAAATAAAATAAAATAGATTATTGTTTTTTAATATTTTTAAATATATTAAATTTAGATTATTTTTTATCTTTGAAAATAAATTAAAGATCCATTTTTAATATTCATCTTACCCTTTTATAAACCTTGATACGACACTTCTCAATTTAGATCAATTGATCTTCATTTATAATAGAATTAGGTCATAAATCTCTGATATTATAGACCAAATAATAATAGAGTATTTGCAACTTTTGGTATATAATAATATCTAAATTAGTTTTCTCTTATCTACCACTATTTACTATAATAAGTTATACATCAAAATCATATTTTAACCTCATTTTTATAATTTAATTATATTTTTCATTTACTTTCTTTTTTAATTATCACCATCAGGATAACAACAGTTAAAAACAACACTAGCAACTCTAAAAATGGTAATAATAACGCTATTGGAAACAACACAGATAACAATAATACATTAAACAAATAATAAAGTTACTTACTAGGTTATTGGTATAATTTAGGTAAGTTAACCTAGTTAGTTAATCAATAATTTACATTTTTTATAATATAATAATTAGTTAACATAATAATTTTCATATTATCGTATTTTTTATATTTTATGATCTGATAATTCGATTAACACAATAATTTTATGATATAATAACTCAGTTAACATGACAATTTTATATTTTAATAATATGATAACTGTTGTAATATGCTATTTTCACGATATGCTAAATGGTTACTCACTAATTGCATAATTATAATGTTGGCTGGCCAATTAACGCTAAATGAACAATATTTTTTTATCAAGAGAATTTTATGTAATTAAGCAAAACAATAAAAATATTTTGGATTAAAATTAATTTCTCTCAAATAATTATCTAATTTTCAGTTATTGATTACTATTTACCTAATTATTCAATCAACTATATGTATATATATATATATAGTTTAAAATCACCCATAATAATAACATAAGGAAATCGTCTTGCAAATCTTTATTCCTCGCAAAGAACGTGAATCTTTTGTTTCAAGTTTTTAGTTTTTTTTTTCCAACAAATCCCTCTATAAAATGAAAAACATAGTTGCATAAAACTCTAACACTAGTGAAACAAAGACGAACAAAGTATGCAAAAGTTTATGTGTAACATTCGTTTCCATCACTTTTGTGCCCTAGATCTCACTTTTGTGCCCTAGATCTCACGCCCTTATTTGTACCACAAGCAACGCACTTGCACACATTAAAAAGAGGAAAAGAGGAGGATGGGCAACGAATTATTCAATGAGATAGGTCACCCCTTTTTCCCCTCTTTAGTGTGTACAAATGTATTGCTTGTACTGCAAGTTAGGACGTGAGATCTAGGATACAAAAGTGACGGGAACGGATGTTACAATTTAGTATCAGAGCCTAAATTAGTCAAACCAGTTCTGATCCGGAAAGCTGGTCATAGAGAAAGAAAAATGTTTAAAAAAACAAAATGTTTCGAGAAACGTTTAAAAAGACTTGGGAAATGGTTTAAGGGGAATGATCTTTAGTTGTCTAAGATCTCGCTTTGTAAGTCTTAAGTTAAGTTGATTGAGTTAGTAAGTTATTAGCATTTGGTAAGTTGTGTAATTGTCCGGTTGTATTAGTTTAGCCCCACACTTTGCTTAATATCAAACCACACATAGTTTGTCAGTTTCAAATTGACAAGTGTTGAGCTTCCAGGAGCGTGTTGCTAGGAAGGCAAGGAAGAGTTCGCACCGCGCAAACAACAATGGTGGAATCTTGAAGACTTCAAAAGACATTCGGTACAAGCTGAGAAAAATTGGTGGTGCATGAGCATCTTTTCAGAATGAAGTTGAAGCATAATGAGATGATCATAGAACGGCAAGTGAGATGTTATGTCAAGATCAAAGGAAGTGTACAAGCTCATGGCAACCGTGGAAAAGGTAATCATCGGTAAAACATTGGTCGAAGCAGAACGCGTCGGATGAAGTTTGAGGGACGTAACAAGTCAGGAATAAGCCAATGTTGAGAAGTTGTGTTTATTATATGCGTAGTAAGAATATGAGCAAAGTGGGACACATAAAGGTTATTGATGAGCGTCAGAGATGTGTGGTTCGAGCCAATGGACTAATGGCTTAAAAACTCACATAAAAACCTTAAGGCTAAGATCCAGTGCCATTTTCACCACTACAGCGTAGCTTTGGGTGAGGATGAGGAGAATTCTAGTAAAGCGAAGAAAAGCTGAAAGTTGTTTATGGTGGAGAGTGAAACTTTGTGTTTGGAATGTTCTCGCTTATTAAGATTGACTTCCAGAGGATGCGTAAGATGGTATCTTCAAGAACGTGTTATAGAGGATTGAATCCAAAAAGAACGGGGAGCTATAGCATATATATTAAATAAAAGGTAGATAAGATATGGAGCAACGGTACATCTGCTAGTTCTTGCCAATGTAATGCAATACATGAATCTGAGGGCTAAAAAAAATTTGTGAGAGTTATGGATATCACCTTTTGTGGACATTTTGCTGGGAAAAGAAGTTTGCATATGTAATAGTCGTAAAGGAAATGCGACCCGAAAGAAGGAAAGGATTATAGGGGTAGCTGTCTAAGAAGGATAGGTCCATTTAAGTTGTCTGAAATGTAGAGTGGTGCAGCGGAAGCTTTGTAGTGCAGCAAAAGCATAATGGTGTAATGCTCAGCTTAGAGCAAGAACAATGGTAAAACTTAAAGAAGGTTCGTAACTATTTTTTAATGTGGATTTAATCTAAGAATCCCTTAATTATTCTTCCTCCTCCAATGGTAAAACCTTTGAGGAGGTTCTTAACTAAAGAAAAAAAGTTTTTATTTGATGAAAATTATATTTGATTTATTGAAACATAAAATATATTACAATGAATGAAATTTGAACCATACATAACATAAAAACATTCAAAACATAGATTTTTCAAATCATAAAGGAAAGAAAAGCTCAATAAAAGCTAAAAAAGCTCAAATCATAAAGGAAAGGAAAGAAACTTTTGCTTGGTTCCGCATCTCAATTTGTTCTTCAATAATAAGATGCAACATTCCCAGAGTTCACAGTCAGAACAATACCTAGGAAGGAGTGAAGGACCATCTCTAAATCATGGGATCATAATATCAAATGTATGAAGAGGTGGCATTTTAGTGTACATCTAAGATAGAAGCATAGGATGTGTCACAAAGTTAAAACTGTTTCAACTCATCTTATAAGTAATCTAGACACTAGTAGAAAATCGTACAAAAAGTCTTAAAAAGACATTTCACTAAGAAATTTTATACATCAAGTGGAATCAGGAAAATCACTTACCGAACTACACTGGACTTAAAGCTGAATAACTTCACTAAGTCCATTGACAAGCCACTTGCCTTGCTGCACATAAAAGAGAGAAAATTATTATAGAATTGTTTGAGCTAGCTCAACTGTTATCATAAGATAATTTTGATAGAAAAATAGAAGCAACGTGAAAAGACCTCGCTGAACCATGATCAGATCCTCTGCGGCCTTTCTTACTTATTCTAGTCTCCCTAGCCGAAGCCACACTTTGAATTGCAATCTGGAAAGCACAAACAACAATATGGTAGGTCACCAAGTTTAGCATTCTTGTTGAAAACAATACTTTCACTGAAACACAAAAAAGCAGCTTTATGATCCAACCAGAAATTTCACCTCGTAAAGATGTTCTCTGATTGCAAAGGCAACAGCAGGCTTCAGAGAGAAAAAGAAACCAAACACCACTTGTATCAAACATTTGAACTGAAGTTCGTTTAATTACAAAATGAAAGGTAAAAAATTTGAGCGGTTATCTTACCCCAACTTCAGGATCTTCAACACCTAAATCCTTGCACAAGGTTCTTGCAAATTCCCCATGATCACTCTCAAAATTTTTTAGGTCCTGCAAATCGGCAATCAATTTGCATTGAGACTGAGAGTACACAATTCATGGTTGAAATTGTTCAAGATCACCAGGTATTCAAGATCACCTAAAACAAAACTAAAACAGTTTTCATGTTTAATAACCCCATCAACTATGTGTCTAACAACGAATTTGAACCAAGGTGTCAAAAGGCAGCCATAGACATGGCTGTTACGAAATTAGTTGCAACATGCAATTAGTTGATCAAAACGCTTGACATGGCTGTTACCAAAAAAAAGACACGAGAAAACGAAGAACACACCAAACAGGAGGATTCAAACTCTCACCTAAATTTTGCTTTTTTAATATACAGACGAGCAGAAGTAAACACAGAATAGAAGAGCAAAAGCAATGATTCCTAAAGTCCAAAGTTTATATATTGATCAAACTCTAATCAACTAAATAATTAAGAAATCAATCGGTGATATATCGAAGAAATGGAAATATGTGCATTAGTAGTACCGGAATGGCCACTGAAGCTTCGATTTCGGCTTCGGGATTTCCCAAGGAAAAAAAACCCCAAATCGAATATCGAGGAAATCAAACAAATAAACGCAGCTATATTTCCGATTTGAACCACCGAGATCGCTGACCTTGACTCTCTCCGAGGGAAATCGGAGAATTAAGATTTCAGGAAACAAAAGAGGAAGATGATAGATATCCCCTCGAAAACACTAAGGGTGGACACGGAGAGGAAGAAAGAAGAAGTCGGAGGAAGAAGAAGACGTCGAGAGAGAAAGAGCGCCCTTCTGACACGTGGCTCTTAAGAACCAAACCATAAATTTCTTAGTTAAGAATCGTTTCTTGATTTATTAATTATTTTTCATTTAATTTAATCCCTAAATTAACTAAGAATCCTATCTAAGAGCCACCGTTTTTCATGCTCTTAGATGTCTATACTACAATGATGATGAGGCGAGGAGCGCTTGTTAATCATTACTAATGCTAACCAAAATGTTAAGAAACAAAATTTTATGGTTAGATAAGTAAGCAAAGAACAGCTTAAAAATTAAGAAATAAACGTAAGTATTATACACATAATATGTTTTTATAATAATATAGTGTTTGATGATTTTTATAGTTATAAAATATGTTTATATTGTTAATTTATTTGTTAACCCTTATAGTACCTGTAAGTTAACCAGTCGTAAGTATCCCGCAAACGCACTCGTTTCTAATCACTGTGCCAGTCGTACAAACCGCTTAATAACGTTGTTAACCGCAAACGCCCGCTTCCACACACTCTCGTAGCCGCAGTCACAACAGCTGCGTTTAAACCACTCAGGTTTTTAATGAATATTAGTTAAAAAGTGTCAAAAATATTTATTTATTTGTAATTATAATATTTAAATCTTATTGTTTTTTTAAAGTTATTATATATATATATCTTAATTTTAAATAACTCTTATGTTTTTTTTTAATTATTCATTCGCAAACACCCACAGCAAACGGTAGCTAGGCTTGGATTGCGGGTCGGATCCGCCCCGCTTGACCCGCTCCGCAGTAGATTTTAAGTTTTTTAGACCCACTTCGACCCGCCCCGCAAAATTTTTAGACAAACTTTTTTTGACCCGCATCCGCCCCGCTTGAATTTATAAATACCCACGGATAACCCGCCAATATTTAAATAAAAATAAAAAATAAATTTTATATATATTTTTTTAAAAAACCTAATAAAAAAAATCCAACATGATAAAATATAAATATACAACATATTTAAAATTATAAAAACAAAATTGTTAGCGAATTTATACAAATATTACATAATATTTTAAAATTTTAATAATTTTGTCAATAACTTTTTTTAATAATTAACATTTAAAAAAAAAAAATTTGGCGGATAATCCGCGAACCCGCAAAATAAATTTGAAACATCCGCACCCGCTGCGCATTTTAAAAATACCAGCCTCGCAAGACCCGCTTTAAAAAAAAAAAAAAATTCGACTCGCACCCGCCCCTCAGCGGGTCAAACGGGGCGGGACCCGCGGGTAATGAACCAAATTTCCAGGCCTAGGTAGCTGCAAGAAGCTTTTGATTTTGAGGGACAAAAAATGGTACGACGCGGTAAAAAACGTTTTACGTGATTGTACAAATACCAACAACCATTACCACACGTAAAAGATGCGTTTTTTTAGCGAAAAACCAATCAAACTCTTAGATAAGTTTTTTAGGCGATGTAGAATCTCTGTGAAAACCTAAATAGTCTCTTTTATTAGTATAATTTTTTTATATTTTGTCATTTTTGTCTTGTACGAACTCTTTTCATTTGAATTTTAATATAACGCAGTGATTGAGTAAAACAAAAGGTAAAAATTAAAATAATGTTCTTCAGAATCAGCGCTTTTTCGTTGATTAGTAGTTGAACAAAAAATTAGCTGGCAAGAAAAATTAGTAATACTCTAATATGACTCTTTTATCTCTCTCCTTTCTATAAATACGCATATGCTTAGCTAGTGACACAACTAGTCCCGTAGGGCAAATTCTCACTTCCATTAACGACGACTTCATCAACAATGCCCCCACTTCATCATCACCTCTCAATCCAAGCCTTCAACCTCCTGCTTCTCTTCTCTTCCATTGCTTCAGCAGCTATCGTCGATCATGTTTTCCATGTATTTACTATTATACCACTATCCACTATCTCTTTTTTTCCCTCTCAAGGAATAATAAAAATTCAAAAATTTAGCAATAACGTTTTTTTTTTACTAGCAATAACTTTATTGGGATGCATATCATCACAACACGTTTCATTTCATTTTTATATGACACTAGTCTCTCTTCCTGGAAAATCTGGTAGGCACGTGCTAGAGTTTTTCTCGATTTCAGTTTTTTTATACCGTATTTGGTGGATCTAATAAAAAATCATGGATCTAGTCAAACGAAATATTATGTTCTATTTTTTTTGTATGCGTTTGACTTTGATATTGGCTTAAAAATGTTTGATATTGTGGGTTCGAAAAGAATATAACCTTCACACAAACGCAAACAAATAAAAATATTCTTTTAACTGTTATAGATGGAAGTTTTGATATATTATTACGGGAGAATATTAATTTAACAACCGATGAAAACAGGTCAAAAACGTCATGGTGAAACCGTTGTGCAAGGAGCAAATGACACCGAGTGTTAACGGAAGTCTTCCGGGTCCAACGATAAATGTTAGAGAAGGCGACACTCTTTTGGTACATGTCATCAACTACTCAACGTACAACATAACAATCCACTGGTAATTAACTAACTTAATCATCATCTCAATGTTATTTCCTCTATAATTAATGTGTAATGAACTAAAATAGTTTTGAAAGTAGTTCTGTTTTTTTTGTATGAAGTTTTTGGAAAACATGGTAAAAGACTTTTAAATCTCTAAAACCTTTTAATTTATAAGAATGCCATTATGTATGATTTAATAATTTAATATCAAAAATTAATAGCAAAAAATTATTTTTAATAATTAAAAAAATATAATAAACACAACATTTTATACATAGATTTATAGTAAAAATGGCGTTTGCGACCAGCGTTTGCGATTGGTGTTTGTGTTTGGAATTATGGTAGATTTTTTTAATGTTATGGTAAAAATATTTGTAGTATGAAAAAAAAACAATACATCATTTGGTGGTAGATTTAGTTTATGGTACTTATCTAAAATATAATGGTAGTAAACTTATTTTTAAAGTGATGGTAGATTTGTTTATCTACCGCCATTTGTGATTGGTTTTTGCGTTTGAAATTATGGTTATTTTTTATGTAAAACATACAAGTTTACCATCATTGTTTGCAAACATATAAATTTACCATTGTAAATCTACCACCGCAATAATTAATAAATCGACCAACTGAAGATTATTTTAATAATTCTAAAATATTGAATAACTCTACAAACTTTACCATTAAATCTAATGTTTACTTACAAATCTGCCATAACTATAAATAAATCTACCATCATTAAAAAGTGAAGCTACAAATTCTGTATAGCTGATAACTCTACAATCATTAATAATATATATACTACGCTAATATTAATTAACCATCAAATAAAATAAATCTGATGTTATATAGGCCTGGGAATTTAATTCTTTAACTGCGGGTTCCACCCCGTAAGATCCGCCGTGGGACGGATGCGTGTCAGAAAAAATTCAATTTGCAAAAAGCGTGTTTTGCGAGATGGGTATTTTTAAAATGTGGAGCGGGTGCGGATGTTTTAATTTTACATTGCGGGTTCGCGAGTTACCCGCTAATTTTTGTTTTTCTAAAAAAATGTTAATTATTAAAATTTGTATTGAAAATATTATTAAAATTTTGAAGCATTATGTAATATAGGTATAAATTCGCTAATAAGTTTCTTTTAGATTTTTAAATAACTTGTATATTTATACTTTATCGCATTGGATTTTTTTTATTAAGATTTTTTATTAAAATTTTTTTGGGTTATCCGCGGGTATTCGTAAACTCAAACGGGGTGTGTGCGGGTCAAATATTTTATGTTTAGAAAATTTGCAGGGCGAATCGAAGTGGATAAAAAAAAATTATAATCCGCACCAAGGCGGATTCGACCTGCAACCCAGCTCTATATGCCGTCACTATCAACACACTATTCATTGATGATAACACTACCATCATTAACAATAAGTATACTTTGACATTATTTATCTACCATCAAATAAAGTAAATATCCAAACCTGATAATAAACAAGAAAAGATTACTATTTAGTCGTTAAGTCTACCAACCAAAAAATATATGCCATCGTTACCTTTTAATCTACCAATCTAATTAAAAATCTACCACTCTAAACATCTCTACTTTCTTGCAAAAACAAGTTTACCAAATAACTATACAAATATATACTAAATCTGTCGTCCGTTTACTAAACTTACCAACAGAAAATAAGTGTATGACCCAAAAAAAAGTCTACCAACTAATTATTAAGTCTGCTGCCATTATAAAACCGGTAGAATTTTGTAATTTTGTAGACTTATTGTTGCATACGTAGCATTAAAACGTAATGGCAGTTTCGATAACATTTTTGTTAACAAAGAAAATAAAAATACAATGGGGTTTAAAAACTTTTGAAACTTATTTGAGTAATATTTGGGTTTGATTGGTAACGCAAAACGTTACCGAAAAGCTGTGATACAACTTATACTGTTTTAATAGTTACCAATCACAAAAGCAATACAAAAAGTATTACTAACACTATATATTACACTCATCTTTTTGTACAGTTTTTGTTTACAGCTCTTTTCTTACATTTTTCAACTATTTTATAAGCACTTATGACTACAGCTTACCGTTAAAAGATTCAGTTTACCGCTAAAAATCATGTATCATTTTAGGTTACCAATCGGACCCATTGAATGATTATGCCTATTATAGTCCAAACTCCACCTTCCATTACTATTTTAGTAAAAAACCCATAACTAATTTTTTTTTTTTTTTTTTTGATAAAAGTTACTTGTTTATGGTACACAAAGGCATGGAGTGTTTCAGCTAAAAAGCTCATGGATGGATGGTACGAATATGATAACTCAATGTTCGATTCAACCAAGTAATAACTTCACGTATCGATTTGATATAACGGGACAAGAAGGTACATTGTTATGGCATGCACATGTCTTGAATTTACGTGCTACTCTTCATGGCGCGCTAATCATCAGTCCCCGATCCGGCCGTCCTTACCCTTTTCCAAAACCCTACAAGGAAGTTCCTCTCATTTTGGGTATGCAGTATTTTTTCAAAAAGATATATTTGAGAAACTGAGTGATCGCTTAGAACAAGATCAATAAAGGTTTTTTAGAGAGTTTCTTAACATATAGTATTATAATAAAAATTACTATAATAATAAAGGGGTTTTTAAAACTTAAGAAACTTACTCAAATTTTTTTTATTTAAAAAACTTTTGAGTAGGTTTCTTAAGTTTTAAGAACCTCTTTTATTATTATAATAATTTTTATTATAATACTATATATTAAGAAACCTTCTAAAAAAATACCATTGATCACTTACACCTATTCATGACTAGGATGGTTCAGGTTTAGTTTAGAACATGATTCTTTTTTCTTTAAAAGAAACAGTTTTAAGGGTTTTTTTTTCCAAACGTGCCAGTAATAGTTTATTTTTCTAATAATACTACAAATTTAATATCAAAATGACTCAAACCCACTTCCAAATGGGGGAAATATAAACCCTGTATTATAAAAGGGGAATCCAAATATAATGTTTTAATTTTATTTGTAATTTATTTAGGATAAAAAAAATATTTTTATACAAAATTTTGTGGTTTAATAAAACTGATCGATGTTACTTACTCCTTTGTGGTTTAATAAAATTCATGACTAGGATCGTTCGGGTTTAGTTATGAACATAATTCAATTTTTTTAGGACAATACAAAAAAATCATAGTATTTACTAAATATTTACGTTAGTAGGATGAAACATTCGGTATAACATATATATTATTAAGGTTATTAAATTTTTTGATAAATCTGTTTGGAAAAAAATTGATTATGCAAGGACAATGGTGGAACATGGATATTGGACTTCTCCACTTACAACCATCTCCGCTCTCCGATGCTTACCTCATCAATGGCCTTGCTGGAGATTCATATTCTTGCTCTAAGAACAGTAATACTCATTCTTAGCTCAATTCAAAATTTCATGTTGCATCTTTTTTTATATATAAAAAAAAATATGACTGTCACACATATAGATATATATATAACGTAAATGTATTGTTTCGTTTTTTTTTTGTGTGGCTTCGGTAGGGATGTTTAAACTCAAGGTAGTACAAGGCAAAACATACTTGCTTAGGATTATAAACGCAGCGCTCAACTGTCACTTTTTCTTCAAAATAGGCAATCACAACGTAACAGTTGTGGCTTTAGACGCGGTCTACACAACGCCTTACGTCACCGATGTGATGGTCTTAACGCCTGGACAAACCGTCGACGCACTTTTCACCGCCGATCAACCCACCGGATCGTACTACTTGGCCATCAGCCCTTACATTAGTGGCCAAGTACCACCGTTCCCCAATCAAATAACCAGAGGCCTGATCATCTACGAAGGTTTCAATTCCTCATCATCGTTAACCCCAGCCACGATGCCATTGATGACGAGGCTGCATGACATACCCACTGCTCACAGGTTCTCCTCTAGCATTACGGGTCTAGCGGGTGGACCCCACTGGACCCCAGTGCCACGCCACGTGGACGAGAAGATGTTCATAACGATGGGGTATGGCTTAGACCTATGCCCTCCGGAGAAAAAGTGTCCTGGATACTTAGGTCAGGTGTTCGCGGGCTCTCTCAACAACATTTCATTTATGTATCCGGAAACAATTTCTTTACAAGAGGCTTATTTCTACAACATCACTGGATTCTACACGGATGATTTCCCCGACCAACCGCCGCTCGAATTCGACTACGCGAATTTCAAAGTCCGTACTGATACTGACTACAAGATGATGTTTCCTGAGAAAAAGACTAGCGTCAAGAAACTTAAGTTTAATTCCACGGTCGAGATCGTTGTGCAGAATACGGGGATAATCGACACGGAGAGCCACCCCATGCACCTTCACGGCTTCAATTTCTATGTTTTGGGTTTTGGATTCGGTAACTATGATCCTACCCGTCATGCGAGAAAGCTTAATCTACTTAACCTGCAAATGCGTAATACCGTCGCTGTACCACCAGGAGGATGGGTTGTCCTCAGATTTATAGCTAATAATCCTGGTTAGAAACATTTTGATTTTTGCAGCAGTAAAATATAAATATATATATTGATTCGTTCATTGATTCTCGATGTTGAAATTACATTTTTGCAGGTGCATGGATGTTCCATTGTCACATGGACGTACATTTACTGTACGGAATTATTATGGCTTTCATAGTTCAAAATGGGCCAACTCCGGAAACGACCTTGCAACCTCCACCGTCGAATCTTCCGCAATGCACTCGGGATCCAACAATCTATGAAACTCCGACGACTAAAGTTGAGTTGTCTTACTAGACGTAGCTAGGGTTTTAAATTCTCTCTTTTTTTTTTTACTCTTTTTTTATGTTACGATTTACCGGAAATCGTAGTTATGTATTTTCCACAAATCTTTGAATTTGTTGTTTGTATTTTCGTACTATTTTTTTTGGTCACCAATGCAATTATTCGTTTAAGTTCACGCTTTAATGAGCTTATGTGACAAAGCAACACCTAAGAGAGATGCACCACTGTTTTTTTCTTACTTTTCTTTTTTCGGAAACAAAAAATTCTTTTTCTTTTATATAAGATTTTCAATTTTCTTTTGGTTATAATAAACTCTTCATCGTGGAACCCATGGTACAAACGGTGGACTAACACTTTTTTACATGAATTCTTTCGATGTCAAAATTATGTTCTCAAATAATCGTCTGATTAATATCGAAGCAAAGGTAGAGGGCAATAAAGTTTTCTTAACATTTGTTTATGGTGATCCGGTCATTGAGTACCGCGAATTAGTATGGGAACGTATTACGAGAACAAGCACTATAAGATCATGCCATTGTTTATTGATAGACTCATAATTTAGCATATTTTAGCATCCATATTAGATAGTTTTGCATGTATGGGTCCGGACGAAACATATCGAACATTTAGAGGTGCGAAATGTATGGGTCCGGACGAAGGACTTGCACTTAGATTCAGACTCCAAAGCCTTCTTAGGAGTTGTAGAAGATCCAGAGTTCTTTCTATTGCCGTTGGAATCAAGTCATTCGGACCCGTGGTTAGAAAGTTACATCGATTTTGGTTGGGTTCGACGTGTTTGTTCGACCAGCTGCTCGAACCAAACAACCAGGGGTTCTGTTCGACGACTTTGTTCGACCAGCTGCTCGAACCACTGCACCAGGGGTTCAGTTCGACCACTTTGTTCGAGCAATTGGTCGAACTGAACCAAGACGATTTCTTTTTGGGTACAAATCGGATCAAACGAAGACTTTCCGTTCCGATTCAGCCTTCGAGCTCTTCATTAAAGTTGTAGGTAATTGAATCACCTTTCATTTGAAAGTGGTTTGATATCATTATGAGTTTTGGTTAGGGAGATATGGCGATTTCCGCAAGACTGCTACCCCGGGTCAAAACCCGGTTTGTTCCGGGTTGACCCGATTTGACCTCCTTCTCTATAAATACTCATAAGACCTAATTTTTATGTCAACTTTTATTCTCTATTGTCATAGCTTAAAATTTTATCCTCTTTGGGAGAAAACCTTGTATTTGTCTTGGATCTTTAAGTTTAATGCAATATCTTTCTTAGATTTCTTATTTTCATTTCTCTAATCATGTTTAGCTTATCACTTATCTTTGATTT
>JAHZTW010000248.1:0-12393 GCA_020283515.1 Alliaria petiolata | reverse complement strand
TTGATCCAGAGCTTTGAGGGAGACAATTCTGCACTCTTCTAGAGAAGATTTCGAACCCTTGTATCAATACTCTTTTTATTTTAATGCAGTATTATTCAGCCATGATTTGTGTTTCAATTTCTATGTCTGAGTAATCTGCTAGTTAGGTTAGGGTGATTTAGGGTTTATGAGGAGTTTGTAGAATTGCGATATTGTTAGGGAAAATCAATCGGTTCTTCACCTTTATTTGTTCTTATATTGATTTCTTGATTGATCACCTAGAAATCAAACCCTAGGTTGTTTAATAGATGCGAAAGCATTGTTAATCACCAGAACTAGTGTTAGGTGAGCAAAATTCCTACTCGCAAAGAGATTTGGTCTAGGGATTTTGTGAACAATCGAACCTGTTTTTAATGCTTGCCTGAATTGATAGGATTTACAAAGAGATTTGGAATTCTGAAATTTAGGGATAGATAACTTCTGCGACGAGAGTTGATTAGTTTTAAATCTGTGTTTCGAGTTCTAGACGGCTCATAATAATTTCCCTGATAGTATACATTCTGCATTCTCGGATTTAACCTGCGAATCATCCTTGCCTAGCGTTTTGTCTCATTGAATTTTAAGAACCTTAAATCAATCACTCACTACTTTTTAGTTTATTTGTTTCGTTTTACATTCATCTGAAATCGACTTAGCATAATTTGAATCTAGAAACCATAGCGTAGCAATCACTTCCTTTGCGATTCGATAACCCTTTGTATTACAACTGCATTGCTGTGCACTTGCAGTATTGTTTTATTTGGGTAAAACGTTGACCCTATCAATTTTAGACAAGACTTTTACTTTGAGCCGTCGCGTCCCTTTGGTTTTAGTCGATTTGGAGCTTTTGTTTCTTTCATTATTCCGCAGCTTTGAGTTTTAAAATGGATTTTCTCGGTGCTTATGTTATGGCGTTTAAACAGAATACACACTGATGTTATTGTTTAACTTGGTGGTGAAGGCCTGGAAAAATCTGTCTATGGTCTATATAATCGGTGAGAATTGGATTATATAAATAACTTATAGCTTATAGAATTGGATTAAGTTACGAATTATGATAAACATAATAAATCAGTCAATGTTTCTACGTTCACGGTCTAACAACATATATTTGCTACGAAATTGCATTACATTGTGTTGAAGAACCAAATTAAGTCAATTAGAACCAATCAAATGCAGTTTCCATTTTTTCACTACATGGAAGAAATCGTTAATTCCAACATATAGAAATCATTTGTTCAGCAAATCCTGATCTAAGTTTGTGTGTATCACAAAGACTTTTGTGAAGATTTTTAAACCCCAACATGGACGAGTAGGTCAATCTGTGTGGAATGCACTTGTGCGTAAACCATAAGTTTGATTACTCTCTAGATGCGTGTTAGACTATTGTTGCTACGTCGTCCACTTAAATATTTCAAAACTATGTAAGATTATTATGTTTGTTTTTTTTTTTAAGCAGGTGTAATCCCGATGAGGCATCTCCAGGAATTCAGACTAACAAAGGTCGAAGGATTCGAGCCGAATCAGAAGCTCGTCTTCGAAGAGATTTTAAAGAAGGTGATCTCGTTGATGTCGCCGGGACGACGATTGGGAAAGGGTTTCAAGGAGGAATCAAAAGGCATCACTTCAAGAGAGGTCAGATGACTCATGGTTCCAAGAGTCATCGGGCTTTGGGATCGATCTATATTAATTCCAATTTTAGTGTGAATATTAGGCAACAAGCCTGGTATTTGGCAAATGATAGGTAAGATACATCTATATTAATTCCAATTTTAGTGTGAATATTATTATATATTAGCGTTTTTTTAAGATATGTGTGCGTATAGATGCAGTCTACATACAACCATGTGTTTAATATAGCTTTATCTCTCCAGCTGCTTGTACATCGGCTTAAATCCTTCCATGCATGTGCAATGTGAGGTCATGAAACCACAGTAACCTTTATTTTTGCACACGTTTTATTCTTCACACTTGTCCTTAAAGGTATATTAGGACAGATTCCACACCTGAAATGTTGTAAAAAATCTTTGCAACTTTTTACATGAGATGATGAAAGAAAAAAAATGAAGATAGATATATATATATAAATATAAAGGGTCTATGTAACAATGGTTTTGGGGATTTCAAAGAATGGTTGAGAAGCTTTCAATAGGATCAGATTCTTCAAGCATGGAAGCAGCTTGGAAGCAATCGGTAGCATCAGCTATACGTCCATCGTGCTTATGAACCATTCCCAAGTAATACCAAGCTTTTCGGTTCGTCGGATCGATCCTCAATGCATCAGAAAGCAAGCTTCTCGCCACGGGAAGCGTTGGCTTATGATCTTTCCCTCTTTCAGACAACAACGCTCCAACCGCTACTTTGCAAGGAACCGATGATCCGTCTAGTAACAAACCGTCCAAGAACGCAGCTAAAGCGGGTTTAAACTCCTTTCGTCCTTCCCACATCCGACCTGATCATACCAAGATTCAAAACCGAATTGAGCAAATCAATAAGAGGGACTTTAAAGAGATTATTAAGTTAAAAGTGGGGTTCTTGTTCTTGCCTTCCGTATGCATCATTGAAGCAGAATATTGTCTCAGCTCGCCGGCTTTCTTCAGACAGACTTCTACGTCGTTCCAATGCGAAAGGCTCGAGTAAAGAAAAGCTAAGCCATGCCACACTTCAAACTCATTCACTTTGTCTTCCTCCATCTGTTATTTGCAAAAAGGGTTAAGAAAAGGTCTTTGATGATCTCAACAGAATAGGAAACAAAGGAGATTTGGAAAAAAACCTGAGACAGAGTTCTGAGAGGTCCGAAAGATTTCCTTTGCGCTTGAACCAACGCTAAAAGGTAACGGTAAGTCTCAACGGCTTCCGTTGGATTTGACTGAGAGATTTTCAGCTTTGCTTTGAGTCTTAACAAAGGACCTTGATCCCACTTTGCGGTTTCATCTAAAGCAGCATCGGTCACAACCTCGGCTTCTGAAAACCGTTGTTGAGCCGACAATACAAGCGCGAGGAACCTCCATCCTTTTAACACCGACCCTCCCGTTGCATCGATGAACTCTTTGGCGTAACGGGAGGCAGCCTTCAAGTTCCGTTGCTCAGCGTATTGAACACCTAACTCAAAGATCAAATCAGGGTTGTTGTGCTCAAAAGCTATAGCTCCATCTAATGCTTTCAATGACTCTGACTGAAGCCTGGATCTTTCGAAATCCGACGTGGGAACTTTTGCTTGCTTCCCTAAACAAAGTCCTAACATCCTCAAAGCTAAGCCATGCCACACTTCAAACTCAATTCACTTTGTTTTCCTCCATCTGTTATTTGCCAAAAAGTGTTAAGAAAACAAAATATCATTGTGCTTGCCTGCTTGGCTATGAACAATATAATTAAGAAACACGTTTTGAAATTTTTTGTCAATTCCGGATTTTTTTCCTCGCTTATCCAACCAAATGGACTAAGAAATAGACGTTTTGATTGATTGATTGATTGATACTTAACATAAGATAAATACAAATGGGGCCATATTTAATTCAAGATAACAAATATAATATATTAAAAATACAAATATGAGCGGACAAGTAACTACAATTACGAAATTGTATACACATTACATGTGTTTCATGGTAGTGATTCTGATGATGATGATGCATTGATATATGACGATGATGGAACCACGCATCAAATGACAACACTCATCACATATTTGATCAAGCAGGCACTAGAAATCAACTAAGACAATGTTAGATATGAGCCCTTTTTTACAGAGAAAGAGTTTACTAAGTTAAAATCAAAACAGAGAATTTCAAAGTACTTGGAAATTTTTGTGGAAATTGCAGAAAGAACACAAAAGAGGAATTGGTTTTAACATCTAGAGATGACCTCAAAGGTTAAAGTTATTCACTTTAAACATTTACAGACACCAACTTGGTGGTTGGTTCTTGTAATAACACATAAAGAACATAGGAACAGTATCTGGTAATATCTAACTATCGTATTCAAGAGTTTCTACAACGTTCGATGACGACGGTGTTTCCAACCTCGTTAGAACTTCAGGCACTCCTGAAGTATCTCTTACTATCTGCGTAAGAAACAAAAAAATAGAAAGAAAGAAAAAAGCAGATAAAACTAGGTTAGTGTCACGAATTAACCATTCTTAACGAAGATCTCGCTTCCATGAACTCATACAAGCATAAACTTAAGCAAAATATTCAACAAACTCACGAGAATCTCCTCGTCTAGATAAGATATCATAAAGAATCTTTCGAAGGATCCACCTGAAGCAGATAACACTAGCTGGTTCAGTGCACATACTAGGGGCACATGATTATGTACACAACATATATAATAAACAAAGTAGCTTACTCAGGGGGATTCTTAGACCACTGGCTAAAGTATCCTTGATAAGAGCAGGAAGCTGCTGCAACGTTGTGGTGGCTTGACCCAATGCGCCTTTAAGCTGCTCAGGAACTGCTTCTTCAATGACCGTTGGGGACTCGAGCATGCCTTCTATATACTCTTCTCTCAGTCTCAGAGGTCCCTCAACAGTCAATTTCGACGACAGAACGATTTTGCTTTCTATCTGCATTCTTTTTTTTGTTGGCTTAATGTGAGAAACCTCTTGTGCGACTCAGTGTAATTAACATAAACAATCAACAAACTTTGAAAAAGCATTTCAGTATGTTACCGAGTTCAGCAATTTGATATTTGCAGTCGCCTTTGCGTTAGCATCCTTAATCAGTATCTCCATTCTTGATAGATTCGCCAACGTTGAAGGAAACCTCCTGAAACAACACAAACATATAACAAAACACTTGAGAAAAAGTGTTAAAAGAAAAATGGTGAGATTTTAAGGATGAGAAGTAGGTAAGAGTACTGACTCGAATAGAACCCGAGCAGCGAGTAAACCAGGGCTTCCAGACCCAAACCACTCGAAACTCCATCTGCCTTCGAAACAAGGAGATCTGGAAAGGAATACGAACCAGTTAAAAAAAGAAAGAAAGACAATTTCCTCAAAACCGAAGCAAAGAAGCGCCTACGTGGTTGGTCTGGGAGTAGGGTTAAGCCGCTCTAGACTCGTTATCCTCTCATTCACATCGATCCTCTGCATATTGGTTGTTTTCCCTGTAACTAAAGCCTCAAAGCCTCCAGCATCCTTCAGCTGTAAATAGATTAGATGGTTTCAGTGCAAAACAAGACTTTTTGAGAGGTCAAAACACAGACGTGTTCTTAAAACTAACAAAACCCAATTGAGCTAAAACTTGATGCATCTAATTTCTGAAACTGAGAAACTAGATACTCGTTTCGCTTGTAAACTTCAATCCGGGACAATGTGTAAGTACTTGTAATATTGGATTAGAATCTCCCATTCTCATCTGCAATCTATTGATAATAACATCTAACAACTAATCCTCAAAACCACATGGAAACTGAAGATCTAGATAATTACGGCGATAAGCAGCGATTCCTTAGCAGAAAGCCGCTCCATTTCTCTGGCGTAAACTGAAGGAGAACCCTGAACCGCTGCTTCCTGCACCATTGCTCTTAAAACCCTTCTCCGCCTCCAACTTTTCACCATCGGAACAACGACAGAAACCCTCGACGGTGGCATTGAGCTCGAGAAGCTCAATCGAACCGCAGACGGCCCAGAAATCGAACCATGTATCAACGCCATCGAAGAAGAAGAAGGCGAAAGAGACGCAAGCCAAGAGAAAATAATACCAAAGATTGGGAATTTTTTTGCAGTGAATAAAGAAACCTACTCAGCAAATGAGTACAGGTACGAAGGAGTTTCTTTTCTTTTAGTTATTTTAACCGTTAGCCTTATTTGCTGGTTCAACCGGTCGGTTTCTGGTTTAAAGAAAACCCTTTTACAGTTTACTCTCGATAGAGAAAGAACACTCGATAAGTAGTGCCAAAGTTGAAAACTTTTCTCACTCCCTGCTCGTTTCTGAGTTTTCCCGCCATGGAATCCATGGAAATCGACTCCGAGAAGGCTCACCAACGGAAGCAATCCGATTACAGTTGCCTGGTTCGATACCCACTTCCCTCTTTCCTGTATTTTCTTCGAGCGAAAGACGCTAGAGCCTTGTGTGGTCGGCTCTTTCTACTTTTTGTATGCGTGCTAGGGTTTGTAATTCTGATTCTGAGTTTTCTCTGTTATTCAATTGAAGCAGGATGAGAGATTCGAGATACAGAAGGAGATGTACAGAGATCAGCAATACAGTCAGATTTACTTTGCTCGTCTTCATCTCATGAGAACTCTTCTCTACTCCCTTGCCCCTACCTGGAAACCCGATTTGCCTGGTGAGACTTTTGTTTAACTCAAAAAAGGAGAGAATTTTCCAGGAATTTCGTGGGATTTGGTGATGGGTTGACATAATTTTGTGGAAATCAATAATTTTTAGGGGTTTTGGTAACTTTTAGTTACAGCTGAGAAAGATTGGTCGTATTAGTTTTCTGGGTAATTCAGGTGTTTTTGAATTACAGATCTGAGTTTGAAATTTTAAAGGTATTCTTTTGTTTGCAGTATGTAAGGTTTTGGGACTTGAAGAAGGAAAAGAATGCATCATTGTAGGAACCTTGTTCAAACACATGAAGCTTAAACCCTGCGTTCTCGATGAATATTCTAAAGAGGTTGGTTGGTTTATAGCCTCTACTGTTTTTTTTGTTTTGTTTCCGCTATGTCTAGATTGAACTTGAGCACTCAAAATGCTGAGTATGTTAAACACAATGCAGAGGTCAGTTACTCCGCTTGTTAAACCCCATAACTTTATGCACCCTGATGATAATCTGATCCTAGAAGACGAGAGTGGGAGAGTTAAGCTTGGTGGCTCTGCACTTTCACCCGCAATATATGTGACAGGTATGCATGCACATGGATTGTGTGACTGTTCTTTGCTGTATTATTTTGGTGTTTGTTAAAATGTGGCACATGTTTGAGGTGCGGATTTTAAAGCTAGCTCAGTGTCTCTTAAAAGATGGGTTATTTGAGAAAACGGATGCTGATGCAGTAGAGAATTATAGGTGTTGTTGTTGCATTGCATGGGAAGGAAACTAGTGCTGGTGAATTCTTTGTTGAAGATGTACTAGAAGCTGGATTACCACCTCAGATAGAACGGCCTTTGGATCTAAGTAAGTCTGACTATGTTCTCTTCCTTTTGCTATCCTCGTGGCTCATCATATCTATAATTCTCATAGGTATATCTATGTTGTTCTGCAGAGGAAGATAAGTACGTTGTGTTATTGTCGGGCCTGTGCATTGGGAGCAATTTGTCTAATCCCCTGCAATTTCAGCTTCTTGTTGACCATATAACTGGACATCTCGGAGATGATGAGGTTAAAAACTTTTTTAACTTTCGGGTTCTTCCATATTTTTCTTAATTTCTAATCTATGGTTTGAACAGGAACAACAAGGCCTTGCAGCACAGATAGTTCATGTGGTAATTGCTGGAAACTCTGTTGAATTTCCCCGTAAACTCTTTACTGGACAGGTAATCATAACTTTCCCTGCTGATATTTTCTCAGACGCGGCTTCAATTATCTGCTTCAGTTATGATCTTTATTGGTTGATTTTTTTGCAGAACGTGGCCTCGAAAGATCAATCAACACTGTATGAGCCCATCAAAGAGCTTGATATCATGTTAAACCAGGTCAGTTAACCAAATCCACCTGTGTGTGTGTAATCGACTCTATTAAAATGAAAATTCAAATTCTTGTTTTGTTTGTGGACTGTTTTTAGATAGCTGCAGGAGTTTCAGTAGATATCATGCCAGGCCTGAATGATCCAGCTAACTTCGCATTGCCTCAACAGGTTTGCAGATACATAACAAAACACTCAAAAACCGAATATTTTGTATAAACAAATCTGATTCATAGGCCCTTCTCGTTTGTTTAGCCTCTGAACAGATGCCTTTTCCCTGGATCAGCACCTTATAACACCTTCAGGTCATGTACAAATCCCCACTCGTTTGATGTCGATAATATCAGGTATGGTTACTATTAATAGTGGATACAATATCTCTGATTTTACAACGATAACTGGAGTTGGTTTGGTATATCTGACGAAAAGCCTCTTTGTGTATTGATATACTGCAGATTTCTTGGAACTTCTGGTCAGAACATCGATGACCTTGACAAGTACTCAGAGGCTGAAAGCAAGCTTGATTTTGTGGAAAGAACGCTGAGGTGGAGACATCTTGCTCCCACCGCACCTAATACACTCGGTAAGAATTCACCTTCCCCTTAGTATTTCGAACTAAGCCATCAAGAAAAAGAAAAGGTTCGTTTTGGGAGGTCATTGGTTTGATTCACTTCTGTACAGGTTGTTATCCTTTCACCGATAGAGACCCTTTCTTGATTGAAACCTGCCCTCATGTCTACTTTGTTGGGAATCAAGATAAATTTGACAACCGTTTGTTAAAAGGTATAACAACTTCCTTGGTATATAGAGTTTATATAAGAAGATAATAGTTACTTTTTGTCAAACAATTTTTTTTTAAAAAACTTTTAATTGGAAAATAATGACGGTGCAGGTTCAGAAGGGCAGCTTGTCCGGTTGATATGCATTCCTAAGTTCTGTGAGACCGGTATTGCTGTTGCGGTGAGTTGAATTTTGAGCAGATATCATCCTAATTCTGACTCCCGTTTTCTCTCAGTAAACTGCAGAAAGCTACATCTCAAACAAAGTCACCATTGCTTTTTCTTCTTTTTGTTGCAGGTGAACCTAAGGAATCTGGAGTGTCATACTATTAGCTTTAGCACTCAGCTTAGTTAATGATAACATGGAGTTGTTACTTTGGTAATCTTAATCTCCCAAGTTCTAACCATATTGAGAGAATAGCCCCTTTTTTTTTTTATCTCATTCGGATATCTTTTGTTCGACGTTGTCGTGATCTAGATTTGTGTTGAACAAAAGAAATTGGCGTTTTTTTTAGCATCCCTATCTTTATTATCTACTATCTAGACACAAGTTCCATAGGTGTGGCATAAAGGACAAAAAGTAGCGACCAGATGTTTTCGTCGTCATTGGTATGAAGAACGTGAAAGACTGACAACAACAAAAAAAAAACAATCTTAAAAAAAAAAAAAGTACACAGAATTTCATGTAAATTGGCTCCATTTTGCTCTCTCTTACTTTATTCTCAACGGCTATATTCACACACTTATTACAAAAAACCAACATTTCGTTATTAAATTAAAAAGCTCAATAATACGATAACGCATTATATCATCCATTATTCCCCAACGGTCCATTTTCCCGCATTTATTCAGACTTTTCCTTTATAAACCACAGTTAGCTTCATCTTCTTCCCTTTAATCCTCTCTCTCTCGCTCTCTATTTCTCTATTTCTCTCTCTCTCGATGGATCTTGTTGCTGTCACAGAGGAGGCTAATTCGACCCAAATCCAGCACGTGAACCGGAAATCGTCCGACGAGTTGCTCCGGAAGTTCGCCGACCCTGACGTCGACGAGTCAAAGTCAACGAAGCGCCGGAGGAAATTATCAGCTTCGAATCCTCGAGAGAAGGGCGTTGACATCGAAAGCAACACTGTTGGCTTGGTGGAGAGGAAACGGCTCTTGCTTGCTCCGGCGAGTAAACGGCGATCTCTGTTTCTCCGGCAGCTTGCTTCTGGCAAATCACACCTCAGAAACAAGT
Source organism: Alliaria petiolata (assembly GCA_020283515.1). NCBI lineage: Eukaryota > Viridiplantae > Streptophyta > Magnoliopsida > Brassicales > Brassicaceae > Alliaria > Alliaria petiolata. Next base: position 2,735 of record JAHZTW010000248.1, on the reverse strand, counting down.
CCCTCGTCAGAACTATCGGCAAGGTATAATCAAATCTCCATATATTATAATCAAAGCTCCAATTTTTGAAACCATTTCTTTTTGAAACCATTTTCTTTACTCTGTGCTCATTAATTTGCTCAGACGTGGCGTAAAACAATGGAAGGAGCGTCTAGAGTTTTCATCGAGAAGCATTATAACAGACACCGACGTCTCATCAACGACGTCGTTTAACCTTCTCCAACTTTTTTTATTTTTTTTTTTTTTTGTATTCTTCTTAAACGAGAATAAATCTTCGCCGTTTTAACTCTCTATTTTACATTCGTTTGTATTATTCTCACGTTACTGTTTGGCATTTCCATCATTCTCGTCTGTTTAGCTAAACTAACTTTATTTTTAACTTGATAATAGAATTATGATATAAATAATCAACACACACAGTCGCAAGAATAGAATTAGTCGTCGGGAATATTCATTCTTTATTTTATCATCAAGATAAACAATAACAACAAGAAACAAAATCCTTGGACCATTGTTCTAACACCAGCATTATTAATAATAAAAACAAAGGAATCACCTGGTTATATGAAATCCCTTAAAACAACATAGTTCATCAAACAAACAAAACACTGAAGAAGAAAGCATAAAGAAGTCTCATCACCAGAACAAATCTCGATTTGGTAACAAGCCTTAACTAGAAGCATTTCTTGTGAACGATCTCCGCACCATATTCGTCATACTCAGCCTTAGTCATCCACATCTGCATATACACATCACAACTTTACATTACAACAAGTTCATGTTAACTTATAAACCATATATAGTATATATAATTTACCTGTTGAAAGGTGCTTAGAGAAGCCAAAATGGAGCCTCCAATCCAAACACTGTACTTCCTTTCCGCAGGAGCCACAATTTTAACCTTCATACTAGCCGGTGCAAGCGAACCGATCTCTTTGCTCATCCTCTCAGCGATACCAGGGAACATCGTCGAGCCACCACTCAACACAATGTTTCCATACAAATCCTTCCTTATATCAACATCACCCTTCATGATCGAATTGTAAGTCGTCTCGTGAATACCAGGAGTTTCCATTCCGATCAACGAAGGCTGGAAAAGAACCTCAGGGCACCTGAATCTCTCGGCTCCTATCGTGATCACCTGACCATCGGGAAGCTCGTAGGTTTTGTTGATCGACGAGCTCGCCGTAGCTTTCTCCAGTTCTTGCTCGTAGTCAAGAGCTATGTAACCGAGTTTCTCTTTGATGTCTCGGACGATCTCACGCTCGGCAGATGTTGTGTATGTGTAGCCACGTTCGGTCATGATTTTCATGAGGGAGTCGGTTAGGTCACGCCCTGCTAGGTCTAGACGCAAGATCGCGTGTGGGAGTGCGTAACCTTCGTAAATTGGAACCGTGTGGCTTACACCATCTCCTGAATCCAGCACAATACCTAATCATGCAAAAACGTTAACAGATTAGAAACTCATTAATTGCTTGGATGCAAACGCAAACGCCAGAATCAAAACATAAAGCTTCCACTCCGTTCGTGTTTGACATTTAGTAGTACTATGTGTATTAGAAAAAACAAATTGCTTAAATCGAATGTAAACACTAACACAAGCAAGGATTTGTATGGAAACATTGTGTTGACTTTAAGTCGGGGGGTTCATTTAGAAGATATATAAATGAAAACACTAATTAACAGGTAAAAACAAAAATCAATCGAGATCTTAATGCCCTAAGTATTTTCGTTTCCGAGCAAATTTCAAAGATTAGCTAGTCATATTCACTAAAAATATAACATATATGATGATGCTACAAATTAATGTTTAGAATTAATAGGGCTTCTAATCTGTGCCTTAACAATTACTGTCTGCTTCAGAAAAAAACTTGTAAAACTTTTACAAGCTACTTTCAAAGATTTCACTAAAATTGTATAGTTGATACCAGGCGAGCAAAGTCCTATGCTAAATTATCAAAACTACAATTCTCTAACATATTTTGAATTGTTAACTCAAAGTTGTGCGCTTACCTGTGGTACGACCACTGGCATAGAGAGAGAGAACGGCCTGAATGGCAACATACATCATAGGAGTATCGAAGGTCTCAAACATGATCTGAGTCATCTTCTCACGATTGGCCTTAGGGTTTAGAGGAGCTTCAGTGAGAAGCACAGGGTAATCTTCAGGAGCCACACGCAGCTCGTTGTAGAAAGTATGGTGCCAGATCTTCTCCATGTCATCCCAATTGTTGACGATACCGTGCTCGATTGGGTATTTGAGTGTTAGAATACCTCTCTTGGCTTGAGCTTCGTCTCCCACAAAGGAATCCTTCTGATCCATTCCAACCATCACCCCTTTGTGTCGTGGACGACCCACGATGCTTGGAAACATTACACTTGGTGTATCATCTCCAGAAAATCCCGCCTTCAAAATGTTTGTCAATCATCACATATATATGCTATCTTGTTTTGTTTTTCTTTATATATATATATATATATATATATTTTTTTTTTTAATATAAATCAATGCACAACCGGAAGTTGCTTAAGACAAATCTATTTGTTAATTATAAATGTAAACTGAAAACACAAGATTTATTTTGGTTTGCGTTTTCACTTTGCATAATATTTTATGCAAAGAAAGCTGAAAAAAACATTCCAAAAGTCTGATTTATTTCCTTCATGCAAACGCATAGATTAAATAGCGTTTGAAACAATCCGAGCCTTGCGAAGTAATAAAGAGTGTTTTAGGT
>JAHZTW010000247.1:13931-26245 GCA_020283515.1 Alliaria petiolata | reverse complement strand
CATATAGCTAAACCAGACAGATGAGAGAACCATATACGAGGTTAATTACTTGTGTCTTGCAATGCCACTTACTTCTTTTGTATGTTCACTGGGTTCAGGGCCGGCCCTGGGCCAAGCCAAATAAGGCATTGGGCTTGGCCCCCAAAATTTTAGTGACCCATTTTAATTTTTTTTTTTTAATGTATATGTAGTCACTAATTTTTTATGGTGTTTTTAATATGAATCTAGCAAAAAAATATACAAATCAGTCCAAATTATAAAATCCACTAAACTAAAGAAAAAAAAAACCTTTTTTTAAATATAGTGTTTTTATAATAATTTTTTTATAACATATAATATTGCCCCCATTATATAATTGGTCTCGAGCCCCCAAAATCTCAGTGCCGGCCCTGACTGGGTTGCATGACTTCTCAAAGGTTGCCTTGTAAGCGAGCAAAGCTATCAAGTATCAGTTTGCCAAAATTTTGTTGTTTAACTAGTATGTGAAATTATGCACTCACATTTTCTTGTAGCTCTTGTGATCCCAGAGTCAATGCTCTGCTTTCGATCGTTGGAGAATTCGGTTTCCCGCTCGTATTTGCAGAGACTTGGAAAAGGGATGACCCTTGTCAGAGCTGCTTAGAGGGTAACATCACGTCCATCACTTTTATCTCTCTGAACCTGACCGGTATCATCTCTCCGAGGTTCGCAGATCTCATCTCTCTTACGGTGATTGATCTTTCTCATAACCGACTTACCCGCACAATTCCCGTCGAGCTGTTTACGTTGAAGGAGCTGAATATTCTGGATGTTTCATATAACCAGCTACATGGGAAAGTCCCACAAGTCAGCAGAATTGTTTTAGACACTCAAGAGAATCCGCAGATTGAGACTAACAATAAGCAAACTAAGGAAAAAATAAGGAAAATATAAGAAAAAACATAAGGAAAATATAAGGGAAATATAAGACATCAAATTATAAAAGCCTAATCTAGTAAGCAATGTAATTAATGCCAACACCATAATACTCGTTTTAGGAAATTTACAAGTCACAGAGTAAACCGGTGGTGAGTTATATCACTGGTAGTAATAATCTAATAAAGGATTTATTTGAACAATAAAATTTTATTTTTACATATGTTGATTCTTTGCTTTAAAATTTTAGTCGGATCAACCGTCGGAAGGCAAAGAATCAGTCAGGACCAAATTTGTTGGTATACATTTGGTTACATCTCACCGGAGTATGGATGTATGGTCTTCTCCTTTTGTCTGACAATATTTATATATGATCGCTTACATATATATGTTTGATCTGTGACAGTTAAGTAGAGACTAGAGAGTACTTGTATGGTAGGTAACAGTATCAACTAAGAGCTTTTGTAGTTGTGTTTCATTCATGGACTTGGGCAAATTATACAGATGACAATTCTCGTTTTAGATACATGGAACTCATGATGACCCTGAGGCATTTGGTTTACTCTGTTTTCCTACTGGCAATATGTGCGCATACATTTTTTTCGTCTTCTCATTCTTGATCCTTGTCTACCAGTTTGATTATCTCAAGAGTTTGGAGATAGATGAGAAGAAGCTCTTTTTCTCCTATCGAACGAATGATAAAACCATCAAGTTTTGGAAGGTGAGAATTTCCTCTGTTTTGTTTTGTTGAGACTGTTGTGAATGACAATACTGTTTTGTGTTTTTGATTCTGGATACTTGAGGTGTAGTGTACATTGTACCAACGATAAAGCTGATACTTTCATGGTCAATCTTGAGAGAATGTTGAAATTTGAACTCTCTGGGCATTCACATTATTTGTTGGGTTGCTCATTGTATCTAAGATGGTTTTACATCCTCATTGTTGTAAAGAGTTCCTCTTTATATCAAGAAAATCTGTGATATAAATCCAGATCATTCAAGAACTGTAGGAAATTGAACCATTGCAAGCTCGGGCGTTTCAAAGATTAGCAATCAAATGTTTCAATATTGTTAAAATCGAACTACATGAAACGGTTCTCTGATTTTGTGAAAGTTGAATAATGTTAACAGGTGGGATATGTTACAAGTTGGTATATAAAAATTAAAGCAAAATCAAGCAGTAGAATGCAATTTCAAGAACCAGAAACTGACGCAAATGGATTATATCTCACTCACTAAAAAGGGTTTCACGCCACAAAACAATCAGCAGTAAGCCCAGAAAACCCTAACGAAAACCCCCCCAAAAATCATCATCATAGAGACTGAAACTTACAAAGGAACGAAAACATATCTAATTAAACCTCGTCTTCATGGAGAAGCATATTGGGGATCCCCTTGTTCACCGGAAACTTCCTTCCGGTCTCGGGGCAGACGAGCGCGCCTTCCTCGAGGTGAAGCTCGAGCAGCGCGTGGTGGAGTTTCCTGAGGAACGACTCGTCGGCGGAATCCAGAACCGTCGCTTCCGGCGAATCTTCCGGTAGCTCCGCGTATCCCATGGATCGAGCACCTTCAACAAGAGCCTTCCACTCGATCTTCGCGAGCATGTGCCTGAGAAACTCGGGATTGAAATCGACCTCCTTCTCAACCACTTTCCCGGCTTCGATCTTCAGGGGAAACCCGTTGGCGACTCCTTTGATGTTGCAGGAAAGCATGTTGTGCGTTATGAGCCTCATCTCTCTCTCTCTCTTTCTCTCTCTGGCCAACCTAAAAATTAAGCAAGAGGAAGCGAAGAAGAAGAAGAAGAGGGTGCTTATGCGGCCGAGGGTTTTTTGAAAGGTCGAAGTTACCCTTACGACTAGTTAGATTTCATACCTTTATATTACTCGGCCCATAAGCTAAACTTTTGCCCGCGAAAAGACCCATCAAAAAGTCCGTTTCCGCTTAAGTCTTAACTTTGCATTAGGCCCGTAAAAATCTAAGAATATATGAAAGAAAACTTCAATCAAAAACAAACGACCAAAATTCATAGTCGAGATACGATGAATTAGGAATTTATCAGATGATAACGATGAAAAGTCAAAATGAAAAGTCACACGTGTAACTAACTTTTCATCGTTTTTGAAACGTTAAATATATGATATGTTGCAGAGATAATCCATCACTGAGGACTGAAGAAAATCCTCCGGTTTTGTGCTAAAATCAAAGATGAATCATGAATTGTAATAACAAGTTAAGAAGCTTGATCTAACTTTTCCTAAATAATGGGCCGGACTCATGAAAGGCCCATAGTTAGAAATAAGTACACTACCAGACTAGTAGTAGCACCTATAAAAGTATAAAGTATATAAACCTAGTTTCGAGGAACACATATCATGGAGGATTAGACGACAAAAAATATTTTTTTTTGGGCAACAAATCTCTTGTTTTAGCAATCAAATATTTTTTATGTATATAAATCAGGGAACTAGCTAAGCTAGTGATGTGTTTAATTGAAAAAAAAAAAAACCTAATTTAAGTGTCAAAAAGTCATGAAATGTGTGCGAATCACATTAAATGAACCAACAAAAGATGGCTAGTAAGCGCGTCCAAAGCCTTTGACTCTTTCAAGGTTCTTGTCGCATTCCTCCTTGATACGTTAAGATTCTGGTAATAAGAAGACACCTCATATTTTATCACTTTAAATATCATAAACTTTTAAGCAAAAAAAAAAAGTATATCATAAACTTGTAAATTTTTCATTAAGGTCCATATCACGGTAAAACCAAAAGGTAAGTTTAACGCAAGCGTTTAAGCCATCACATCCAAATTGGATAAACTAGTTTAATGTCAAATGTTTTTTTCTCTGAAACGGCTCATTTCATGCATTAAAAGAAAACATACATTTTACTTTATTCACAAATGTTTTTTTTTTTTCCTTGGACTCAATCCTTCGGTTTTGGATATTTGTTGGTTATATTCCGCAAACAGAATCACGGGTCAACAATTAATATATAAAATAAGTATTTTCTTTTTCTTTTTATATATATATAATAATCCACACTATCCAGTTTCAGAAATATAGATTTTTTTATTTCCAACATTTTGGATGTCCCAATAGTGAAAACGCATACAACTTTTTTTTCTTTTTTGTTAGATTGTTAAGGAGATGACCATAAATGAGAAGGAAGAGGAAGTCAACATGCCAAATAGCTAGGGCGACTAATTTATAAATGGCAGCTTTTTAATTGTCTTTGACCAGACCACTCTTTGCTTCCACATCCTCTCTCTTTTTTTTCTTCTCCAATTTCATTTACGTTTATCTTAATCTTCACCCATATTTTCCGTTTTCTCTTACTTTTGTCCAAAACTTCCTGTTGTATATATACACCCTAATTTTACTGTAATGCAAGGAAATGCATATATATATATATATATATATTTATAAATATTTATAAATCATTGCCATAAAAGAATAAGAAAATTTAAAGGTGAATAAAGAAGTACTTCTACCCAAACTTTAACATTTGTAAATAATAGACGCCAAGAAGAGAAGTGCTTAGGTCACAACTTAAGATTCAATAATATGGGGCGTAAAGCAAATATTTAATATTTATGAAGCACGCCAATGCAATGTCAAGAAAATACAGATAGCTGAAACAATTTTTTTGGTTTCTTCACTGAATATATAAAAAATTTCGCGTAGGAAAAAGACATTAACGAAAGAGAGCGAAGACTTCGTCGCAGAGGAGGACTTTTTGTGGATTTATCGTTGCTACCTCCGATTGATTCCAAATTAGGGTTTTATTTCCTGGTAAATTCCCCCCTTCGATTTGCTTTCTTCCTTTTTTCATTTCTGAGCTGCTTAATGATGATTTTCCCCCTCTCTTTTTTGTTTTTTATTTAATCGAGGTTTTGATTCTGCTTCGTGAATTTTTTTTCAGATTGTTTGTTTATTGGAATAAATCCGCGAAGTTGAATTTGGTCTTAGAAATCGAAGAATTTCTTCGATTCAAATGGGAAAATTTTGTTGCTTCACTTCCGCTTCCGAGGTAAAGATTTTCACTATTTCTCTCATATGTTGTTCTTTGCCTTTTTATTTTTAATTATTGAGCTGTCTCAGAAATTTTTTGGTAAAATTCTTCGTCCTGGATCGGCGATTTCTCTGTTTTTCTCCCTTTTTCTTCTTTTAAAACGAGTGGAGAAACAAATCACGCAGTGAAAAATTAGTGAGAAATGATGTTCGCAAAAGCTTATTTGCTATGATTGATGTTGTCCAGAGTGTTTCTGCAATATTGATGAATTCTTAAGATTTAACATGGTAGATGAAAATAATAGCTCCTTTGTCTGAATCTTCTTTGAAAGAAACTTTTCTTGTCTAAGTATACACCTCAGAAGCGCGAAGATCTGAGCTTTCTATTGTGTTTTTTTTCTTGGTGTGGTATAGGTTGTGGGAGGACAATCATCATCTCGATCGGGTAAAGGAAGAAGCGATGAAGGATTGATCAAGTATGGCTTTAGTCTAGTTAAAGGGAAAGCTAACCATCCCATGGAGGATTATCATGTCGCCAACTTCATCAAAATCCAAGGCCATGAACTGGGTCTGTTTGCAATTTATGATGGTCACATGGGTGATAGTGTCCCTGCCTACTTGCAGAAGCACCTCTTCTCCAATATCCTCAAGGAGGTAAATGATTACTTCTCTTCTTTTTTGTATCCACACGAGATGTGTGTGTGTGTGTGTGTGTGTGTGTCGATGCACTGATCCTAATTGTTTTACTCAGGGAGAGTTCTGGGTGGATCCTCGAAGGTCTATCTTAAAAGCTTATGAGAAGACGGACCAGGCGATTCTGTCGAATAGCTCCGACTTGGGCCGTGGCGGGTCAACAGCCGTGACCGCGATACTGATCAACGGGAGGAAGTTGTGGATAGCTAATGTTGGCGACTCACGGGCGGTTCTTTCCCGAGGGGGCACGACGATGATGATGAGCACAGATCATGAGCCCCGCGCTGAGAGGTCGAGCATTGAGGATAGAGGTGGATTTGTATCCAATCTACCAGGTAAAAGAAGAGCTAGAATCTGGTGCAGTAGTAGCTTTATTATCATTCTTGATCATATCTTAACGGTTGTTGTCATCTGACTTGTTATAGGTGATGTTCCTCGGGTGAATGGTCAATTAGCTGTGTCTCGCGCCTTTGGAGACAAGGGACTTAAGACACATCTGAGTTCGGAACCTGACATCAAAGATGCCACCGTAGATAGCCAGACGGATGTTCTTGTCCTTGCCAGTGATGGCATTTGGAAGGTAATGGGCATCTTATTCTATGTATATACATTGATTTGCTTTGGAGTGAAACTATTAGTGTCTCTTCTTGTTAAACTGATTTTGTTGAAATGATGTAAAAAAAAACAGGTGATGACAAATGAAGAGGCAATGGAGATAGCTAAACGGGTGAAAGATCCACAGAAGGCGGCCAAGGAATTAACAGCTGAAGCATTGAGAAGAGAGAGTAAAGACGACATATCTTGTGTCGTTGTCCGGTTCAGATGACAAACTCCGAGAGGATTTATACAGGGAGATGGTTCGTTCCTAATATAATAAACCCGCATTTTCAATCAAAGATTCATCAGGACACAAGCTTGCTTCGCTGGATTCGACTCTGATGGTTTTGGTCCGGTTTTGGACCGGTCTTAAAGTTTCGGTCTCTGACAGCTTCTTATGTGCGTTGGTTGTTGTGTAAATTGTGTGTGTGTTTTAAGGACGGCAAGAAAAATGATCAAAAGAAAAAAAAAAGGAGAGAGGGAAACGGGTTGGTGGTGACTGGTGTGGGTGATGATGGTGATTTGTGTTGTTATTATTGGTTGATTTGTTATTTTAATCATCGGGATATAAATATTTAGGTTATTTAAAATATGTGGAAGGTACTTTTGGATTAGGTTTGCATATGTTAAACCAGATATTTGTTATGTGTATGAGATTTACATTGCCCGACAAAATAAACAAAATTTTATCCTTATCATTTCTTTGTTGGTAAACCGTCATTATCTTTTCACATCAAAGGATTAAAATAGGGTTTGCATCAGAGGGGAATTGTAATTTTGTTGTCTTTTGGTGTCTGTGTGTGTTTTTAATTTACATGTTATAATTCCAGTCAACGTTATTGTAATGTTTTGTTTTTGCGTACACACAATTTTAAAAGATAATTGATACAAAATTTTGCCAAAAGGGGCTTAAGTGGCAAGGATTAGTGTGAATTAATAAATTGGAGTATATATTTTAGGGGAAAAGAGTTTTTCAAGCAAAATTTCATTGCATGAATTCTAACGAAAAAGATCACCATTTTCTGAATTATATAACCATTTCTGTAGTCCCAACTTAAGATAACAAAGCTTCATCAATTTATGTTTTAACTTTGAGAGACGGTGATATTCTTAATAGAAAAAATAGAACATAAACAAATTATTTATTCACTCCAAACCATTTAATTTGACTTCTGAAGGTTCTTGATTCGTCAAAAGTATTCAAAACCCAGATGCATGGTGTCTCTCACCTCAACAACGAAGAAGCAAAACTAAGCGTCAAACATAAATCCAACCATCATAAGAGTGTTTTGAAGGTACGAAGTGTTGTTTTGTAGAAAGTCAAGATCTGAAAAACATCATCAAGAAAGCCATATAATAAAAATAAAAATTACACATTTTCCCAAGTGTTTCAAGCAACGACACTTGCTGTCTTGTCAGGATGCATCAAGAGTCGTTTCTCTTGTCACAGAGGATTCATGATTTCAGTTCTGCAACGAACAAAGTACTTCCATGAGTGTCTAATTGTCAACTCAATGGCAGAAATAGTTTTATAACTATCTTAAACTTTTAACAAAAAATAGCTTTCTATACCTCTTCTTGAGGCTCATCACCTTTGGATCGCTCGTCTAAGAAGAACAACAAAAAAAGGAAAAATTCGAGTGTAAGTTGCAGATTCGAAGTTAAAAATGAAAGATCCACAAGGCCATAAATGCAAAGAGACGAACAAGATTCAAAAGGCTCATTTGATTCCAAGGAAACTATAGGCAGATAAGGGAAATAAAAACTAAGTCTTACCTCCTTCCTCTGTGAGGTCTGAAGTCCACAAGGTGAGATTGTCTCTAAGTAGCTGCATAATAAGAGTGCTGTCCTTGTATGATTCCTCGTTGAGGCTGTCGAGTTCAGCAATTGCATCGTCGAATGCTTGCTTTGCCAATTGGCACGCGCTGTACATCACATAGTTTTAGAGTGTTAGAAAGTGACACCTCACCGATTCCAAATATATGTTCTTTTCCAAAAAAAAAAACTAATTGAACAAAACGAACCTTTCAGGAGAGTTTAAGATCTCATAGTAGAAAACCGAAAAGTTCAATGCCAAGCCAAGTCTAACTGGATGTGTTGGTGCCAAACCAGTCTCTGCAGCAGCAACAGCAGCCTACATTGCCAGAGTGCGAAACACACACATATAGTTCAGTTTTTTTCCGAGCTCACATACAAGAAGGAAGGAACACAAAAAAAAAAACAAAGACAGAAACATGATCCAAGGACCTTGTATGCCTCAAGAGACTGATCTGCAGCTTCCTTGCGTTCAGCACCAGAACTGAACTCTGCCAAATAGCGGTAATAATCTCCTTTCCTACAAAGAAAGAACATAGAAATAAAGACAAAAACGATGAAACAAATAGGGAAACGAAGTTCATGAATCTCAGACACATGGATCAACTTCATTTCAGGACAAACATAAGAAAGAGTGGAAGCTATGTAAGAGCTTAAACAAACATATAACTTCTGTCAAACGGATATGATAAACCTCAAGGTTTTACTCTTGGTCACATTTGACGCCTTATATCACATGAACGGTTCAACCCAAATCAACTATACATTTACTTAAGGTCATACCACATTTGGGAGCCAAAAAATGGACACAGAATGAAGAAGCGCATGATGACTCACATTTTGTAGAAGAAGACGGTCGACTCCACGGCGGTAGAGGATGGGATGAGGTGCTTATCGATGACAGACAAGATGTCATTACAAACTTTGGCGAGCTCATCTTCAACCCTCTTTCGGTAACTCTTAAGCCTCTTGACATTTTCCTCGTTTCCCTTCGACTCTTCCTTCTGCTCGATGGAGGATAGTATCCTCCACGAAGCTCTCCTTGCGCCAATCACGTTCTTGTACCCCACAGATACTAGATTCCTCTCCTCTACCGTGAGCTCCACATCAAGCTGAGCCACTTTCTTCATCGCCTCAACCATTTCTGCAACAAGAACCTTAATAAGAAAGTATGGAAACTCCAAAACATGAACCAAATTAACTAACCAAAAAAAAAAAAAAAAAAAAAAAATCTGGTTTGGGATCTAGATTACTACACAGAAACAGATCTTGACTCATCCAATGACTAGAACAAAAAGAGTTCCATGATTCTGCATCAAAGCTTTTAAAATATACAGCACGAAAGCAAACAATCGATTCCAGAAAATCTATCACTGTAAAAAAAAAACTTACTGACAGAAACATAGATCTATTTCGTAGTAGCCACCACCTTTTGTATAAGCATGGACACACGCTAAAGAGATTCGATAAAGCAAATACATAATAACAATACCAGCATAAGATCAAGACTGATCAGAGCAGCTAAAGATCAAAGCGAACACAATAAGCAAGGAATTAAATTACTCGAGGGCTCGTCTAAATCTCTAAAAATCTAGATCGGCCAACACATCCCAGAAAACGAGTGCAAATAAAATTTTATGGAAAATGTAAAAGCAAATCTAGTAGAAGCAAAGCATTCATCATTTCATCGGAGCAGCAAAAGATCTGAGTTTCCCGAAAGGAACAGTAAACGGAGATCCAGAGATCGAAGACGCTCATAGACGGTGGGAAACAAAATACCATCGTATCTTTCGGTTTGCTCAGAGAGCTTCGCCAAGTAAACCTGCTTTTCCCTCTCATTCTCCATGCCTTTTTCTCGTTCTCTTCTCTCTCTCTCTCTCTCTCTCTGTCTGAAACAATGGATGCTCGATTTGATTTCGAGATTAGTAGTAAGTAGTAACCCTGGGATGCTCTGATGGTGGTAATATACGGTCCGTTGGATCTACTTTCTTTAGTCAACGAACTCTGAAAACTAAAGTTATGAAATTAAAATGAAACCTCAAAAAAATTTCATTTTTACACACGAAAAAACCTAAACTAAAAAGATTGTTCAATTAAACCCATCAATTTCGAAGATTGTAAAACAACGCTAACGTGACAAACGGAGAAAGACACGTCCTCTTGTCGACCATTAGGGTTTGTTCCTTTCCATATATAGTACAAGAATCTTCTAAATCATACTTTTGAATGAAACTAGTGAAAAAGCAAATTCAACTGCAAGAAATTTTGTACGATTTCTTTCGTTTTGCGGTGTACCGAGGAAAAAGCTCACTGAAATTTTGTTTCAACTTCAAGAATATTTAGTTTCTGTCAATTGTTTTGTACATGTATGTACCATTCAAATTCTATATCCTGTGACACCTAAAACATGCTTTGGTTGCATGAAACGCAAAATCTGAAGAAAAAAAAAGCAATTTGTTCTAGTAAAACGAACTGGTCACAGAACTCAGGGCTTTTGTGAGCTCCAAAACTCTTGAAGCTTCTCACTCGCCGCTGAACGCTTTTTCATCAAATTTTCTGCAAATTGAGTTTCTGAGTGCATATAGTCTTCTTCGTTGTCTCCATTAAGAAGTTCTGCTGTAGGGATCATTTTCATCATCTTCCTCCACCAAACTGGTTTTCGCTGGATCTGTTATATCGCCATTTTCAGGGCCTTCCGCTTCCTCAAACGCCTCGCTGCTGGTTCTTTCACTCTCACGGTTCTGGTTATGGTTCGTTCCAGAGTTCATAACAGGCAAGTCCATGGAATCAGAGTTCCCTACTAAAGTTTCATTAGCCATAACTGGTTGACCTAGAATCTTGTTGTCAGATTGCAAGGAATTGACCCGGTTCTTGCCTCGGGGTTCAAGAAGAGATTGAAGATATGTGGAGACTTCCTTGCAGGTTGCAAACTCCTGCCCATCGGGACTGTATATACAGTGAATACAGTAAGAAAATTTCATATTCATGAACTAACTAAAAGTAACAACAAAAGCAAGAGTACTAGATCGGCAAAGAAGACAGACTCCAGCGATAAGCAATTGTAGTAAATATGTTTTACTATGTTCAAGAAGATGGAAAACACACAAGAGGGACAATCAAAAGTCTAGCAGCAGAAACTGAAACACCATCGTCTACCGATTCTGAATCCATAAAAGTAAATCTCCAATGCTACAAAGTGTTAGATATATATAAGCCAAGACGATTCTACAAGCCAACTTCAGGTCTCAATCATAATCTAACTAGATGTATACACATGATAAACAGAACCAGAGAAGACAACTAAAGCAACAATAGGCTGAACATTAGTATACCTTACGTATCTGCGACAAGCCAGCCACAGATTGCTCCCTTTCCTTTTGATGAATAGCATAAGTTTCCATCCTCTGGGCAAGTATCCTCCGTAATCACAAGCTTCCACGACTTTCTTCTTCTTCCCAGCATTCACCCATTCACCATTCAACTGTTCCAAGAAACCTAAGAACTCTTCCTTGGTCACCAACCCCAACGTGATCCTCCTCAGCTCCTCTCCATATGGATCCTCTGCACTATTAGCCAATGCAGTGAGATCTACCATTGTACCTTCTCTGTTCTCCAAGTTCACAATGTCGTCCTTATCTTCGCTTTCGCAGTTCACTGCTAACTGATTGAAGCCATCTCCACTCTTTTGAGGACGGCCTCTCTTTCTCTTCCCCGAATTTGATGAGTCCATGGAGATTCCTGAATCATCATATCTACTCTCCGTTCCTAAATTTCTACGAGTTTTATCTACAGAAAAAGGTCCTTCTCTCTCAGAATCAGCCGCGTAAGATTCCAAAACCTCCGTTTCTTGGTTAATCCCCCCATCGCTAGGGTTCTGAATCTTCCTCGGCCGCCCTCGCCTCCTCCTCGTTTCATTCTCGGAGATTCCCTGAGCCAGAACGTTCTTAACCGAATCAAAATACGGATTCTGATACACATTTGTGTTATTATGGATCGGTACAGGAATCAGCGGCTGACCTTCGTTTTCTTCGAGCTCTTCCTCTCCTTCGTCTTCTTCCGCTTTCGTCTGGGTCGAATCGACAGAGAACAGAGATCTAAGAAGCGATGCGAGTTGCGATTTTTCTTCACGGGAGGAATCGTCTCTTTGGCGTTGCGGCGACGGAGGTCTGGGTGGCGGAGGGTGGCGCGCAAGGCGGAGACGGAGAAATGTCTGTTTCCGACTGCCAGCGGACTCATTGAAGACGGAGCGATCGATCTTTGGCGTCAAATCGTCGTCTCCACCGGCGGAAGCAGCGAGAGACGCCGA
>JAHZTW010000246.1:0-26618 GCA_020283515.1 Alliaria petiolata | reverse complement strand
AAGTGTTCTAGGCATAGAGATGGCTTGTTTAGTTGCTTAAATGATTGCAAGGTTGTCCATTTGATTGCCCAAATCAATGATTTCATCCCTAGGTTTCGTTTTTAGTTAATTAGTGATCTTGATTAGTAGTTAATTACTTGATTAGTTCTTAATTAGTGATCATTAAAGCTTTATCTCATATAGTTAGTCTTGTAGTGTCTCTTTTAGCTTGTGGTTTACTTTTAATAGTTCCTTGTCTCCTAAATTTCGAATTTGGCTTAGCTTAAATAGTTTCATGTATTCCTAGTGTTGTTAATCTTAACCCTTATGGATTGACATCTCAAATACTACAATGACATGAGTAGTAGAGATTAATTGAAGTGGAAAAACTCTACTATCACCTCTCATCCTTTTGGATTTTGAGGTTTCTCAAATGGCTTGTGAGTAGTTTTTTTAGGATTTCGATGGGTTGAAAGGACCAAGGGACTCTCGGGTTTATATTTCTTGCTTAGCTAAAACATAAAGTCAGATTCTTTCTCGTTTATCATTCCTAAAGCTTAGTCTAGTCTGGCCATCTAGTCTAAAGTCTGCAGGCGGCTTGACACGAACGCCACGTGCTTGCTTAACCGGATCCATGAACAAGAGTTTGACTTCTTAGGCTAAGACTAAACATCTGTCTAAGAGTCTTACAGTTCAATAGGGACGTTGTTGATGCTTGTTTCTTCTATTGTTGCGTTCCAAACGATCAAGCTCCTGGTTCAGTGCGACTAGTTCCTCTTCCTTATTGCTTCTGGTACTGGGCATGCACCTGAAACCAAAGATGAGAAACTAAATTAGTAACAAAAACAAAAATAAAAACCTAGACAAAATTCTAATACTAGAAATCTGTAGGCAACTAATCTCCTTCCCCGGCAACGGCGCCAAAATTTGATATGCTCTCAAATTTACCCTAGAGCTACTCTCTCAAATTAAGAGATCAGTGTAGTATTTAGGGATCGAATCCACAGGGAAGGGATAGTCACACAACGGAATTCTAAGTTCGAATTAAGCTAAGTAAGAATGTAAAACTAAAAGACAGCAAATTAAAAAGGCGGTGTAAGTTCAGGACACGAAACGCTAGGTTCAGGGAAATTCTCAGGTGATCCAAATTTTAGGTCTAGACAGAATGTTAGGAATTATTAAGCACTGTTCTTGAACTCGAAACACAATAATAAAATCAACCAACTCTCGCTGCGAAGACTTTCTATGTCTAAACCCTAGAATTCCAAATCTCTTTGCAAATCCTATCAATTCAGACAAGCATTAAAGTTCAGGTTCGATTGTTCACAAAATCCTAACCCAAATCTCTTTGCGAATAGTTATTTTGCTCATCTAACATTAGTTCATGCAATCAATAATACTCTCGCATCTATTAATTAACCTAAGATCAGATTCTAGTTCGCGAAGGTAGAATAATCATTAATAACAAATCCAGATGAAGAACTCTAATGATTTTATCCTAACAATTTAATTCGACCTAACAATTCATCAATCACCTTTGAAAAACCCTAAACCTAACAAGCAAACTACTCAGACATGATTAATGAAACAGAAATCATAATTTGAATAGAAAGCATAAGAGAAATCAATAAAAAGAAATAAAGGAGTTCCAAATTTGCTCTGAAGGAGTCAAATTCTTCTCTCCAAAAACTCTCTACAAATCTCTCTAAAATAATGTGTGTGTTATGTTTTGTAGCCTAAACAATGGCTGAAAAACTATATTTATAAGCCTAAAACACGAATTGGCCGCACTCTTGCAAATAAGGAAATCTTTTTGGGCAATTTCCTTTTCTTCAAAACTTGTAAACGACCAGTTTCTGGAAATCTCGGGTGTCGATCGACACCATGAACAGTGTCGATCGACACTGTTCATCAATCTTCAATCCGAGTTCATCTTTTCAGCAGCTTGTTCCACAATGCTCCAAAAAGCTCCAAAATCTCCAATTATGCTCAAAACGTAGCTGAACCTGCAAAGACTTTAATAGGTCTCTAAAATACCAAAAGACTATAAAAACACTTATATCATGGTTCAAAAACGGGTAAAAACATGATATATCAATTTGCCACCTTCCTTTGAGATGCATATTGCTCTTTTCAGCGCATTCTTGCAATCTGGATTAACCTTGTTGCCAAATAGAATCGATGATTTTGTAAAGTTAAGTTGTTGTCCCCAAGCCTGCCCGTAGAGATTTATGATTCTTAGTAACTCCGCACGTTGCTGGATTTCTGCTTTGCAAAAAAAGAGGATGTCATCCGCGAACAAAAGGTGAGAAATGGCTGGGCTGGCTCGTGCTACTTTAAGACCAGTGAGTCTTCCTTCTTCTTATGCTCCCTGCAATTGGCTAATAAGGGCTTCAGTACAAATAATAAAAAGAAACGAGCATAAGAGGTCCCCCTATCGAAGGCCTCTCGTGGAAGCTATATTTCCTTTCGGTTCACCATTAATTAACACATAGTATGTAAACAAACTTATACACCACATTATCCATTGTACCTATTTCGGATCAAACACATATTTAGCATTAGGGCCTTGAGGAAACTGCATTCCACTCTATCGTAAGTTTTACTCATATATGTCTTTATAGCCACAAACTTAGAATTACAAATAAGGCTTGAACGTAGGACTTGGAAGACTTCTTGAGCTATCAATATATTATCCATAATAAGCCTCTTCGCCATGAAGGCGGATTGAGTTTATGAGATCAGCTTGGGAAGGAGCTTTTTTAATCGTTTGCATAGGATCTTGGAAATAATTTTGTAACAGAATCTGATTGGTCTGAATTCTCCCATTTCTCATGGCCTCTTATTCTTTGGGATTAGACAAATAATTGTCTGATTAAACCGGGTGTCAAAGGATCCATCATTTGACCGTCTTGATGATGTCTTTTTCAGTTAAATCCCAAAATTTCTGGAAAAATAGACCCGTCTGATGGGGTCTAAAAAAGGCTATCAATTTTTATAGCTTCCTTTAACCCTGTCTAGGTTAAATTTATAACCCTAAGGGTGCGTTGATTACTTAGCGTTCGATCCACGGGGAATATCTATCGCAAAACAAAAGATGTGTTAGAGCAACCAAAGACGCAAAAGAAAACGGGTTTGTTTTGTCATGGTTTTTGGGGTTGTGGTTTATGAAAAGAAAGAAGACAATCTGCGTTTATATAAGCTTGGCTATCGCCTAAGCCTATAACAAACGTGAGAAAAGGAAAATTAACTCCTTAAACGAAATGGAAGTTCAAAGTAATGACGAAAAAGAAATCAATAGAAAGTGCGATATTGATAGTGCGATATTGAAATTGCGGTATTGAAAGTGTGTAATTAAAAGTGCATAAACGAAATTACGGTATTGAAAGTGCGGTGTTGAAAGTGCATAAACAAAATTGCATAAACGAAAGTGTGTAATTGAAAGACGGTATTGAAATGGGGTAAATCGATAAGAGACAAGCATTGAGATCATCCGGTAATTTTTAGGGGTTCTAACAAGAGATTAAACAAATCTATCGAAAGCAAACGAGACTAAAACGATTTCTCTAAACTTGAATCACTAAATTTCGATCCAAATACTTTCGTAAGAGGATCGACTATGCGTTGATTACTCCTTAGGTACGCAGTCGCATCCAATGATCCAATCAAGCAAGCATTAACGGATCAAGACTCGTTCTAACGCTCACAAACGCTCTGTAGGTGTGCAATTCGCACCCTACGACACTACGCTCGGCTAAGTTGGTTCCGGATATCAGATTCAACACGTTAGCGTCTCTAATCAATCTTTGGACCAGTCTCTAGTTCATGACTCTAGATCCATGCATTAAAAACAAACTTAGGAGAATTTTTTTTTTTAGAATATGGCTTAAACGAATTGAAGCTTAAAACGGTTAATGAAATTCCCCCTAAAAAACCTTGGGATTCAACCCAACTAAAATAAACTACTCACACATGATGCATTGAAGCATAAACATTATTAAAAAATCGATTTATGGATGAGAAAGGAAAAGGGTTCAAGAACAATCTATCTCCCTCAGAAAACTAAAGACATAAACAATGAAAAATGCTAAAATGAAGAACAAAGTGTTTGTGGTTGCTTGCAAATGAGCATTCACTCAAGTATTCCGAAAATGAGAGGCTGGAGGCGAGTATTTATAAGCCTTGGAGGCTCCTTAGGCGTCTCTTAGGGCTAGCCCGAGTCTTGACAGCTGCGGGAATGAGTTGGGCTTGATGTGATTAAAAATGGGCTCGGGAACTCCGACTTGGAGTTGCCGTGCGAGCGTTGGCTCATGGCGCGGCCAAGGGTGGCTTCGCCGCGGCTTGGACTCCTGGTGGAGCGGGGAGAGGTGGCTTGGACGCGTGGTTGAGGCCCCATGGTGCGGTGGGATCAAGTCTGATCAAACCGCCATTTCTTCTTTTGCTCATTCCGCGAGACTGCTTGACATTCCTTCAGTAAAAGCTTCATAATTTCAGACATAACCGTTATTTTTCCTTCATTCCACTTGGGTGTGAAACCTAACATTCCCCTCTATTTGGTGACCAAATTTGAGAAGTATCGCATGGTGGGAAGGTCTTGATCCGAAGTCGAACTTCTGGCAGTCCGGAATAGTCTGTAATGTCGTTTTGCTCCGTTTGAACCCTTTTTCTAAGTTTACCTCAAAAGAGTCTTGTAAATAAAAATGCTCGAAATCTAGCTTTTATGCAATAAAACCTTAGTGAAATGCTTATTAAAGCACTCACGTATAATAGTAATTGGGACAAAAACGAGTGTTATCATCGTCATACCGTGTGGTCCTGGAGCTTTCTCCTGATTTATATCAAAAATTGCTTGTTTGATCTCTGTATCCAGCGGAATCCTCATAAGGGAAGTATTCATTCCAGTAGATACTTTCGCGGTAACATATCGGAGTCCTTCCTCGTGATTATCCGAATCTGACGCGGTGAAAATATTGTGAAAGTAATATGTCGCCTTGTTCTATACCCTCATATGTCTCAACCCATGCTCCATTGGCGGCTTTTAACTTGGTGATACGATTTAAAATTTAGTGTTGCGGTCCCCCACTTTTAACCAGTTTGCCCGACTTTTTGCTTCTAGTAAAGTTCTTCATCTCGAAAATATGAACATAACATCCATTTCAAGTTAAGAACATCTTCATTGGTCATGCTATCATCAAGTTGAGCGCTCTCTAATTGAGCTTTGATCACTTATTCTTTTTTTAGAATTTGTCGGGTTATTTTTTCTCCACTTCGATAGAGCTTTCCGACATGCTCCAATTTTAGAGTATAAATCGATAGGGTCCAATAGATCCTCATCGCCCCAGCTCTCTACCACCGTCTCATGGAAACCATTTTTATCGAGCCAGCGTTTATCAAATTTGAAGTTCTTGTGGACACTCGTGCTACGAAATTGGATTCTCGCGAGGACGGGGCGATGGTAGATCCCCACAACTTGAGATACTCCACATTAGTGTGGGAAAAAGACTCATGCCATTCCTCATTACCCACAGACATTGGGTTCTCTTTATAAGGAAATTCAATCATCCCGCAGTTATCGAACAAATGTTTGAAAGCCAGAAAGGAGGCTTCCGAAATCGCTGATTAAACTTGCCAAAAATCGATATCGAATGATCAGCGATGAACAACATTAAATATGTCAAAGTTCAAAAAAAAACATTAAATATGTCCAAGTTTTCTTATATTTTTGCAGACTAGTCCTTACTTCTGGTAATATTTACAAGATTTGTTTTTAAATTTTGTACTGATCACAAACCTTATGATATTAGACAGATTTAAAACTTTTAACTTGGTAAACGTTACTCAAAATTTTCTTTTTTATTTTCTTCTATATTTTGGGTATTAAAATACCACCATCCTAAAAAAATGAATTTAGCTGAAATGTATGGGGTTACAAGTGGTATCGGAGCCGAATCCAAATGAGTGAGGAGTCATGTTGGCTCACACTGCTGAGAATGTTTGTCTTGGTTAGCAACGAGGATGTTGTGCTCTGTAAGTGAAGGTGATTGTAACACTCTGGTTTCTGGAAAATGATGGAAAAAATAAAAGATGGGTGGACAAAACAGGAGAAAAGATCGTGATTTGCATGGTTAGTAAACAAGTCTTTCAACCCTCCCAGAATAGTGCACCGACCATTGAACAACAAGATTGGGATGCACTGACCGAGAGAGGATGCAAGGGTCCACAGACAATGGTAGTCGGGACGTTTCACTAATTTTATAATTTTCATAAATAAAATTAAATATCTTACTCTTTAATCCGTTTAAACTTTTCAAAATACCTAAGTTCATTTTCAGTCCTCCTTCCTTGTTTATACCAAAACATGCTTCATATTGCTCTTGATATGGTCGGACACATCTGATCCAAATGGTATCGGCGTTTTAGTATAGTTAATTTATTGTGCCGAAGCTTTTCTATGTTCTCGGAGAAGAACATACTATCATCTTAAGAAAATATATGTGATATCAAATGACTCTCACAGGCTCCCATGATGCATTTTATTATGTTCTGCTTTCCGCAAATTTGTTATAAATATGTACTTTGATACATAGGATGAAAAGATCAGGTGATAGAAAATCTTTTTGTTTGAGTCCCTCTATGGTTAATAAAATTTTGTGGTTGATCATTAGTCAAGAATTTTGTGGTTGATCATTAGTCAAGACTTTATATGAAACTGATTTAATACTCCACGTTATCCAAAAAGCCCATTTCTTTCCAAAATATAATTAATCACAATATAGGATTGCCTAAAAAAACTTTAATGTAGTCATATGCTTTGTTCATATCCATTTTCATTGCCACATTATTATATTTACATGCGTTGTTAGTTTGTAACCCATTAAAATTCTTTTCAGTAATGAATATTTTATGTGAATTTAGACGTCCTAATAATTAATACAAAAGTCGACTAAACTCCCAAAACGAGGTGTGGTAACATATTTTTAGCTTCAAACATAAAAAATTCAGATAATATTTTATAGTTCTTATTGCAGTAAATAATTGAGCAATATTCAGCCATCTTTCTTGGCCTTTCTGTTTTGGGGATAAGATATAGGAGTTTCATTCAAACGTTCATTTTTTTCTTCCCTGAACAAAAAAAAACAAGTAAAAGATAAAGAAGCCTCGTGTTTTTGTTGAGTTTCCTTTTTTTATTTCGAAAATAATCAACCAGAGAGAAATTGTGATTTAGTCAACTAGAGAGAAAGTGTAATTTAGTCAACTAGAGAGAAAGTGTGATTAGTGGATTATTTCCGTGAAATTTACAAGTTGAACACGTGATCTATTTGAAATGAATAAATATATATCAAACAGTTAATTTCTAAGAGTTACAGAAAGTCCACATACCCACTCTATTGACCTACTTGACAAATTATTTTGAGTTTATTTTAAGTTTCCTCATACCCACTCTATGGGTAGTATCATGCCATTGGGTAATGTAGAACAGTCCCCGTACACTATTTCAGAATTATTTTGATTATTTTTTTTCGTTATGTTCGCTGTGATGACAATAAATTTCGACCAGTGTTGACATATTATAGGCAAAACAGGTGATAGCATTAGCCTAAGACTTCTTGACCGTACAGAATTAGTACCATAACTTAAGGACACAATTAATCAGTTATTTGACATTTTCATCTATTTTTCTCTGAGAAGTAAAATTAAAAAAATACCATTTATTTTATAAATTGAAAAACTTGTATAGAATCCCAAATTAAATTTCCCTCCACTTCAAATTGAGAAATGTTAAAAAAACAAATTGTTTCAAAGAAAATGTATGTTCTTTATTTTTATGCATAATTAGCTTTATATTGTTTTATTATGTTTTTATGTGTTGAAATTTTTTTTTTCTTCTTTTTATATAATAAAAGTAAATTAAATTGTCATTTTTTTTACTTAGATTAAATTGTCAATTATAGAAAGAATAACTATGTATAAAAAACTAAAAAAATACATAAATTTGAAATTGAGGATCATATAAACCACGAGATAGTTTAAATTTTGCCCCAAATTAACCTTGATATATAATGAACAAATTGATATACGTCTGGTGTAAAGACTCTAAACAAGATAGTTTAAATTTTGCCCCTAAAAGTTTAGGTGTAGATACTCTCTACTATTATTATTAGTAATATTGATTCAACAAGTTGAGAAAAATAAACAAAAAAATAATGAATCCACGTCATAATGCTTTGGCAATCTAATGACGACATCCTTGACATTGTGATAACATTTGTCTCTGCCTATTTTTCATAACAGTCTAATGAGTAATGATGGCAATATTAATATAGCAGTCTCTATCTTCAATCAGGTTCTCAGCTACATTATTATTTGTGATCTCACAGATCCAAATTGTACATTCTCAGCAAGCGAACCAAATAATTGAAACTTGAAAATTCTATTCTCCTCAAGATGGACAATAATAATGAACAAATAAATCAATATCTTCACACACAAAATCCTTACTTCCTCTCTCATCTTCTATTTTTCTCCCATACTTTGGAAAGTTTACAATTAAACCCCCAGATTCCATACTCATCTTGGTCCTAATTCAGAGACTTAGGCCTGATTTCAATACCGTCAATCACAATGCCACCTTTCAATTGATATCCTTTCACCTCCGTGAGACTCATATTGACCTCATCATCCTCTCCTTCTCGTGTCTCAAACTCTCCTAACTCAATCTCCATCCATCCGTCGTCTCTACCTTTCGGCTCCCTCCTTGTCCCGTCCCCGCCGACGGCCTCCACAGCCATCGCTATTCGCTCTTCTCGGTTTCCGTAAAGCAGCCGCTTCAACTGTTGTTTCTTCTCATCCACGCAACATAAATAAGATGTGTTCTTAACAGTTTGACCATTTCTTGATTTTATCCAAGTCTCTGCTGGGACTAGGTCTAGTCCGTAGGCACGTTTAGTTACTTTCAATATGAGATATGCTCCATATCTTGTGTTTTGTGATAAAACTCCGGTTTGGATTTTACCCTTGATTTCTAACCGATCCGTTGTTATAAGTTCAGCCGATTCCGAAAATCTGAAATTATTTAAAAGAAGCATTTTAGATACAATAAATTTTTGAAATCTACACAAAGCATAAATAGTTTTTATTGAAAGGAAAAAGAAACTCACCTAGAATCTGAAACATTGCTCCATGACCAGTAGGAATCTTGGTCGCTCGAAGTTATAGATATATCTCTTGCTGATAAAGTATACGAAAATTTTCCAGAAAATTTATTGATCTTGAAAAGCTGAAATTGTATTGCATCAGACAGAAAAATATTAGTTCAAGTAATTATTTGTTAATTAAAAAAAAAAAAATCAAGTAACTCGCAAAGATCAAACCTTTCTAGCATTATCGATGAGAAGAGAATCACAGAGACATCGATAAATATCTTTTTTGGATGAGAAACTCCGATGATGATCAGTGGATTGAGAGATGAGGCTTTTGTAACCGGAGGGCAGAAACTTTTCCCATACGAAATCGGAGTCTCCGGCTAACCGGAAAACCGAAGAGACTTCCGACGACGAGAATGTGTCTGCCGGAGTTGTTAATGAAAGGATGTTGGCTACACATGCTTCTGGTAACATCATCTTTTGTTTTCCTTACTTAAAGAGAAACAAGTTAATAAATCTGAATGATTAACTTGAAAAGGAGAATAATACTGAGTATTAAGAATGTGAAAATAGAACTGTGTTTGTGATTATGGGATTTGCTTTGAGTTTTGTAACTGTGTTAATGTGTTGTTATACTTGAGATAAAGATGGTGAGTATATATAGTGCTGCTTGGCATTTATTCGCTGACGGTTTTAGACCGGTCAATTTCAAAGAACTTTATATTATTATTATTAATACTAATATTATTTATTTGCCAAGTTTAAACTCAAAGCGTGGGGCCCGCCGGAAAAAAGGTAAGTCAAAACTTAAGACGTTTGGGTTGTTGGCCAAAAATAAAAAATTTGGTCTTCCAAAAGAGAGTTTACGCGGAAGAAGAAATTGCCCAAATAGTTCTTTTTACATAATATATACTCCCTCTGTTTACATTTAATTGTCATTTGAATAAAATATATCTAGATGTATTAAACTGAAAACACATCTAGATATATCCAGTTTTTTGCAGATACGTTTTTTAGAACGACAATTAAATGTAAACGGATGGAGTATGACTTATGGAGGGAGTTATGTGACCAAATATATTTTTCTTTAAACCAAAATTTTATCTGGGTCTTCACATCTTAAAAATAAAATTTGATAGATTTCGAACCTTTAACCCATAATTAGGACTTCAGTTGAAATACAGCATTTGAGACATAATTTATCCTTCAAAATTTTAAAAGTTCAAAAAAATAAAAATAAATTAAATCATTTTTACGATCATAAAAACTTTCATACTAGATCACTATACTTGGTTATGATTTAAACTTTCTTTGGTCGATGTTTTTAATTCTTGATTTTATATTCAGAGATTTTTATTTTTAAGTCAATAAGTTTTATATTTACTCTAGTTTCGGACCAAATCTAAAATGTTGTATACATGACTTGGGATTCGTTGGTGTTGTATGAGTTATACAATATTGTATTGGACAGATTGAACCCTCCAAATTATATACTTTAAAGAAATGTTCAAAACAATATATATATATATACACTTTTTTGGGTTCATATTATATACATTTACGTACATGCATTAATTAACGAGTTATAAGAAAAATACGTTGACAATCTTTTTTTTATAAAAGGAGATAAATTCAAGAAAATAATATTAGTTTAAAGCGTGTCCCCTCTAAGAAAATCACCTTTAATCTTTTTTTTAACAAGGTTTAAATCACATTTAATCTTGATTTAATTCTTTTTTGTTTGTTTTAAAATCAAGTCAAGACTCAGAAGCAAACAAAATTTTCTAATTTAATGCTTAAGGACGATGTTCGGGTAGAGTTACGTACGACTACACATTGATTCTCTCATCCACTAACAAAAAAATTAATAAAATTTTGATTAAAAAATTAGAGCAAAAATAATTAACTTTGGAATGATAATTTTAGATGTCTAAATGATTATATTTAAAAAATATATACCACAACTTTTTCAAACAAATTAATAGTTTTAAAAAATAATTACAAGGGCAGAAAAAGTGTGAATTTTTTATTTATTTTTTCAACCAAAGAAAAAGTATGGCTAGTGGACTACTTCCGGGAAACTTACACAAGTTTTAGAAACGTGATCTATTTTTTTGTCAACTTGGACACGTGATAAAAAAAAAAATCTTGGATCCGAAATGTAGAAAATTTATACAAACATATCATCAGGGTCAAAATTAATTTTATCCCTTTTATACTATATACTCTTCTATCTATCTAGATAGTTTATTCTTGGAAAACTTTGAAAAGTATTTATTTATAGTTAATAAATGAATAAATTTTTTTGTCTAAATAAAATAGATTCAAAATATAACACAAATAATGCATTAAATTATAATTATAGTCTGTTTATTTTTTATTAAAAAGATTTAAAAAAAAAACAAATTAAAAATTTTAATAGTATCTGCTACTTATTATTTTGTTGAATTCCATCAAACATTGCATTTTTATTGTAGAGTATGTATGCTAATGACCATTTAACCAAAATCTCACTGTTGAAGTAAACAAAAAGAAGAAGAGGAAAACTAAATCTTTTTAGTTTATTGATAAGAATATGAAATTTAAAAAATTATTTTAAACAAAAGAATATTTTAGAAGATGCCATTGACAGTCGTAAAAACAAAATTTTATAAATCAATAATTCTATAAATTCATTAAATATACCAAGCCAAAAAGGATAGAAAATCGGATTATATACCATACTACATAACGTTTGAGAGTTATGTGTTTTTACAGAAAAGAAAAAAGAACAAGGGGAGGTTAATCATTTTGACGAATGATTTACCTCTACTTCTCCAAAGGTATTTGAAGAGGCGTTGACAGAAGTTCTGGATGACGTGCTTACTGCCATGACTATTTCTAATGTACTAAAAAAAGACGTGTCTGGATGGAACGTGTCCCGAGCAGGGGCGGATCTAGAACTTTTTTCTATCGGGGGCATAATGTTATAGATAAAAAATAATTTATATAAAAAAATTATAGTGATATAAAACCCTACAAATTTATCCTACGAAGTTTCATATCTTGAAACATTTTCATCACTACTTCATTTGTCACATTCTCGAACAATTCTTTCTCAACAAAACAAACCACACAATCGTTTAGAAATTGATCACTTATCCGGTTCCGCAAGGTAGTCTTCACAATCTTCATCGCAGAAAAACATCTTTCAACTGTAGCGGTGGCCACAGGTAGAGTCAAAAGTAGCTTCAAAAGTTTATAAACCAGATGATTTGAAAGATGTTTCTTTGTCTCCACCATTACACGTGCAAGATCTCCAAGATCTTTTAAATTAAAAAATCTTTCATCTTCCCGGATATTGTCGATGTAGAGACCAAGTTGATGCTCAAGAGATATCCGCTTGATACGACTAAAATCTTCTGGATAAAACTCAGACAGTCTCATAACTTTCAACTGATCAAACTCATGAAATGAATCAACGGGGCTTAAAGAAACAATGCATCCAAGTAATTCAGTGTTTACCTCGTCAAAACGGTCATTAAACTCCTGAATTTGCATATCCAATACAGTGTAAAAGCATTCCACCTTGTAATGATGCAAGTTGGTTATGTTGCTTCTTTTTCTAGGCTTCTTTGAATCAATAAATTCTTCTTCCATAACCAGAAACTCAGTCTTATAATTCTCACAAAAGGAGAAAACTTTGTTGATAAGAGATTCCCATCCATCATCACGAAGTTTGTACAATTGTTGCTTGGTGGACTTCACTAGTGACATAGCATTCAGAATATCCTGATCTTTCTTTTGTAGAGCCTTTGATAATGTGTTCGTGAGTCCTAGAATAACCAACATCAGATGTAAGTAGAACACAAAATCAAAGGTGTGAAAGTATTTGAGAAGACCATTAGCTTGCCGTCTTTTGATACCATCAGTCCTTTCGCTTTCGACATACTCAAGCACTTGAATGATGGAAGCAAATAAATCAACCAACCGTAATAACGTTTTATAGTGAGAACCCCACCGAGTATTACCGGGTCTTTGAAATGAAAGCTTGTGATTCAATCATTTTCCTGTCTTAATTTCACCTTTCTTGGTTCTCTCTTCGATTTTTTTCCGATAGTCTTCTCGAATCATATCTTTTCTTTTGCACGAAGCTCCAACCACATTTAACAAGACAGCAATCATATCAAAGAAATCCACAACTTCAAAATGCTTTTTAGCAACTGCAACGACAACTAACTGAAGTTGATGAGCAAAACAGTGGACATAATATGCAGAACTTGTTTCTCTCAAAATTAGAGATCGCAACCCATTGAATTCACCCTTCATATTACTCGCCCCATCGTATCCTTGTCCTCTTAACTTTTTCATACTCAATCCATGTTTAGTAAACACTGAATCAACAGCACATTTCAGAGATAAAGAAGAAGTTTCCTTCACGTGAATAAGACCAATAAACCTTTCTTTAACTATTCCATGTTTATCAACAAAGCGAAAAACCACTGCCATTTGCTCTTTATCAGAAACATCTGCTGATTCATCCACCAATAAGCAAAATACATCATGATCAACTTCTTGAATAATAGATTCAATAACTTCCTCCGCAAAGCAATGAACTATATCTGTCTGAATTTCGTGACACACCATCTGATTATTTTTGGGAGCATTCTCTAACACAACCTTACTTATAACCTCATTTTGCTCAGCATTATATTTCAGAAGCTCCAAAAAATTTCCTTTGTTAGCTGAATCCATTGACTCATCATGACCTCTGAACGGTAATCCTTGTCGTAACAAAAATCTACAAGCATCAATGGAAGCATTCAATCTGATTTTGTAATCATTTTTGACCGCGTCATCTTGCTTATAGAAAGCATGAAAGATTGATTGTCCTTGCTTCATCAGATTATCAGCCCTTTTCAGTGCACTATTCTGAAAACTATTCACTGATCCTACATGATCACGTAATCTCTTTGTCTTGTTCCAATTATCAAAACCCTTTGTCACAAATGCATCACTTCCACTTTTATTTTCAGTGTAATCTCTAAACAAATAGCAGAACAAACAAAATGCTTTGTCCTCTTTTACACTGTATTCTAACCAATCACCATAAAGATCAAACCAACATGGATTAAATCTTCTCGATTTATTTCCAATCGATGTTTTAGGAAATTTATGACCACGAGGTTGGCAAGGACCTCTAATCAAATATTTGCGTCTTACCTCGTCTCTTTCATTTGGATGATAGTCCAATATTCTTTTCCTATCTGCCGGATCAGAAGGCAAATTCTCCAAATCATTTTCTGATGTTGAAGCAACTTTTCTTTTAAAATACTTTTCCATTTGTTTCCTGAAAAAAAAACAGAAAATATTTTAATATATAAAAATATTAGTGGTGTTATATTTATTAACTATCAAACATAATCAAAATTGAAAACTACCAATTGAAAGAATGGAGAAAAACGTGAAATAGTCATACTTTGTTAACTGAATCATGTAAACAAGAATTACTAATTTGCTTACTTTGTTTTATCGATTTAAAAGAAGAAACAATTTATCTATAAATTAATTGAATAAACCCTAAATTTTTCTAAACTTGGAAGTAAATTGAGGAACCACGAATACATGAATACAGTAACATGATGATAGTTTTATAAATTATATAACATACAACGATAAATTTTTGTTTAACAACAGTTTTAGTATAACCTGATTGTAATTTGATTAATATACCTTACTTTGATATTTTCTCTCTCTGTCTCGAAAAGGGGGAAGCGTTCAGAATTTTAATAAAAAAAGAAGAAGCCAATTTGAGAAGAAAGTAAAGATGAAAGAAACGTTTTTGTGCTTTTGTGTTTAGGTCAAATTAACTTTTTTCATTAAGTTATTTTTTTAATAAATGGGCTCTAAATATCGGGCTTGTTGTTTGTTGTTTATTATGGGTTATTATATAACTTTTTTTTTATCTAGTACAAGCCAAATAATCTTTTTGGACAGATGGGGGCACTAGAAGACGTAAATTTTTTTTTTTTTCCAAATATTGAATCAGATAAGTAATGTTGTTAAAGAAAAAAAAAACAACCGGGGGCACGTGACCCCGTACCCTTCCACATACATCCGCCCCTGGTCCCGAGACACTCTAACCGCTGTCGAAGTGAAGCTCACAACTCAGGAATGGATTTCTACCGCGCCTCTTCTCAGCCGGTTCTTCTCTTCTGAGCGGTGCCTTCCCTCTCTAAAACCACCACCGAGCCCTTTCCTCCATCTGATTTCCGGCGAGAATGTTCTAAACATGTCTTTTGAGTCCGAGAAGACCCCTCATACTAGCGGAGTGCTTTATAAACATATAACGATAGAAATGTAAATCATATATAGGAAATAACGAATATAGAAAATAACAATCTCAAATTGAATAACGTAAGCATGCCAACCATAAAGAACATATATAATGATAGAACTCTAAACCTTATATGAGAAGTAGAAAAAATTGAAAATACCGAATCCAAATTGAATAACGTAAAGTATGACAACCATAAAAAATATATAACGATAAAAATCTAAACCCTATGAAAAATAGCGAAACCAAATTGAATAATGTAAAATATGACCAAAATAAAGAATATATAACGATAATTGGGCATTTTAATACAAATTTATAAAAATTGTTGGGGATTTTTTTTTATTCTTCATAACATATATTGTTTTCATATATCTTTTGAAACATAACCGAAAATATTTCCAGTTAATATAACAATTCTTTTTATAATAGTTTTCTGAAATTTATCAAGTTTAAAATTATAGGTTTATAGAAACTTTGATAAATTTCTATAAACTTTAATGTGTTACCCCTGAAGAAACACTGTTCTTCTTTATCATTTGTATTTTTATTTTATTTCATATAATTCATAAATCATCGAATCTAAAATTAAATTTATATTTTAAACCTTTCAAAATTTCATAAATCTCATATCATACTAACCATATATGTCGATTAGTTTATCATATTCTACTAAACACATGTGATCATAATTTCATATTTTACTAACCTTCTCGTGTAAAGGAGAATCGAAAATTTCAAATAAAATTGAAAAGAGAAGGTGAATAGTTAAATAAAATAGAGCTAATCAAATAAAATCGGAGAAGATTCTGACCAAAGATTTCATACAAATACCATTAATAAAAAGAAAAAGGGTTGAAAGTTATTTTGAAAAGCAAAAAAGATCATTACTACTAATACTATCGAAAACAGTATCTGAAGCATATTAATATAAATAAAAAAGTTTTTTCTGCCTCCTTTTTTTTTGTATTAAAACTATTTCTGCGTATTACTCTAATTTCAACCAGCGTTGTTGACTGTTGACTGTTGACATATTATAAGATAATGACATTGGCTTATAAAATAATCCTCGTACCCTAATTGACAAATTATTTTGAACTTCTTCGTTATTTCCTAAGATAAACATTGAAAACGTTGACCAAAAAAAACAAACATTGAAAACGATGCGGTGAATCGGTGATTACAGTACAGTTAGATACTACTACAGTATAAAGTAACCAATGTTGACAATGACATATCCATATGATTGACATTTATTAGAAAACGGTGGTTTGGTGATATAAAATTATAAATATAGCCCCTCGTCTTGGAAGTTTGACTCCTTGTCTATTTTTCCACCCTTTTTTACTAGATTCCTTTACCATTATATGTGATTTTTTAATATAATATAAAAAAAGTTTTGAGTCTTTCGTGTATAATTTCTTTGGAGGTATAAATCTACCGTTGATACGGCGCTAAAAACAAAAATTACCCTTTCTAAATAAAAATAAACTAGTTACTTTAAATATTAACTCTAACTACTAAACTAGTATCCATTTGATAATATAAATGTATATACATAGACTTTCTATTATAATAAGTATTAAATCGAATAACAAATTTTACTATTTACTGTCATTTAGCATCTCTTATTATTGAATGTATTACTAAAATAGAATGTGAAATATTCATTAAAGGCAACTTCATGAATATGACAAAATTTTGGATATGATTTTTTTAATACATTTTTATATCTCATTTTTGACAATAGAAAAATGGATAGTTTTATAGAATAGTTTTACTTAAAAAGTAATCTGTCTTAATTTTAATATCCTTTTATTTTATAAGAAAATTATATGTTTTAATTTTATACTTATAAAAATATTTTAACAAAAAATATAGTGATCTAATTAATTTAAAATTTAAAATGCAATATAACGTATACTAAAAAAAAAAATACTAATAATAATGCTTAAACAAGAATGTAGTAGTTATTTTATTTTATAATAAATTTTTAGTTTTAATAATATCCTAAATTTTTGAATATTTTTAAATAAATAAAATTAATGGGAAGAATTTGTAAAATTTTAAAAGTAAAGATTATTTCACGAAATTAATAATAACATTAACACTGTTTAACCATCTGTTAAACTGCAGTGTAAAATCTACCTGATTTGTTAGTTGAATATAAAATAGGAAGTTTTTTTTATAGTTTTTTTATAGTTTGGACAAAAAAAAAAAGTTTGTGTGTTATTTATGGAGCCGAAATAGTTCGTATATTTTCTCAACAAATGTTTTTTTTTTTTTTTAAACACCACATACTTCATTAAACATTAACCGTTCATACACATAAGCTTGTTTGGTCACAAGGTCAGCAACAAGATTATCCGCTCTAGTGATATACTTAAATTCAATCCTACCAAAGGTAGGGATTAAGATAGAGATGTCTGCGATGATGCTGCAAATCACGAAATTTTGGGAGTTCTCGTTGTTCGCTTTGATGAGCTGCAGTGAATCTGATTGCATGCGCAGATCATTGATTCCTTTGATTTTGCTTCAAGTACTGAGGAGACATGCAGTTTTGTAGAGGATGATCGCGATTCTCACCCGCAGCTCTGACAAAGACCCATCCCAGCCGTGGTTTCCTTGTCTCCGCTAACCATGCTGCATCCGAAGAGCATATTGTCAATCCATTGATAACATGCATATTTTACCCATTTTTACCATCATATGTGTATGCTTTAATAAGCATTTTACTAAGGTATTAATGTATATTTAGTAGTTTTCGAATATTTGTGTGTTCAAAACTTTTTTCAGTAAATCTTAGGAAAAAAGATGCAAAACGGAGCAAAACGGACATTCTCGGAATATGAGCTTTCTAACAGAAATTTAGCACAAGACGGAGACCTTCCCACCACAGGATCAAGATGAATTTTGATGACAAGATAGTCTGATCTACTACCTTTCACCTAGAAGTGTTTTGAGTTCAATCACATGGTTGGATCTCAAGTTATTAAGGAAGCAAGAAGGCCTATCAGACACATCCTCAGAAGAAGGCTTGCCGCGCCGGAAAAGCTCAAAAGACCAATGGCTGGGCCACGACCAGTCGCTCGCGCGGCCACAACCACTTTGTGGTTCCCGAGCCCATTTGAAGCCCAACTTAATCCCGTAGCCGTCTTATGCAAGCCAAGACCAAATTGACGACCAAGGGGACTTGAAGACCTATATATACTCGATGTTTAGGGTTTCTTTTAGGGAGTTCGAATTTTTCTTTTCACATTTCATTGTTTTGATCCCGACGGCCACGAATCTCGTTCTCCCTTGATCTCCATCTTTGTTCTTCGAGGGAGATCGATTTCTGCTGAAACCTTTGTTAGTTTTCATTGATTTATACAAGCATGCATTCATCTATCACGTTTTCTACTCCTTCTTTCATGTCTGAATTATTTATTTTCGTTGGGTGTTCTTTAAGGGGATATATAGAGACTTTCATTAACTGTTTTTAAACCAATCGTTTAGGCTGTAGATTAGGGTTTTCTTTCTTACCAAACTTTTTCTTATTGCATGAGTCTAGCGTCATGAACTAGAGTCTGATCATAGGATTCCGAGAGCCGCAATCAGGCTGAATCTCGGATCCGAATCTAGTAGGGTGGAGCGCATCATTCCTGGGATGCTTATGCGTACTTAGGAAGGTGTCGTGAATGTTTATCGTCCCGATCATTATTACGTGTTTGTTTAGGACGCATGATACGATAGTATACCTGCGAAATTTGCATTCATAGATCGATTTTTTTTTGTCAGACTTAGGTCGTTATAACCAGTGAATCAGTTTAGGGAAAATCGCCTAGTCTCGTTTGCCTAACTTTTGTGAGTTTGATTTCTAGTTAGAACCCCATAGATTTTCCGAGAAGATCCCCAACGTGTTTCCCCCATCTGCTTTACAACTCGAGATTTACACACTTCAATATTTACTTTTTCTGCAGTGCTCACCTGATTTCCTTTCTACAAGCTTTTAAGTTGATTTTCCTTTTCCTGTAGGTTATAGAATTGATTGACAACCTCTTCTATATAAGACGTGATTCTGCTTTCTTTCTTTTCTGCAAACACCGTGACACAATCCCCAAAACCGCAGTTCCCTGCGTCTTTGGTTGCCCTGATTCTTTGTTTTGCAGTTGACCTCCTCCCTGTGGATCAGTACCCTAAGTACTACAACGCACGCTGTGCACTTGCAGCTTAGNCGCAGTTCCCTGCGTCTTTGGTTGCCCTGATTCTTTGTTTTGCAGTTGACCTCCTCCCTGTGGATCAGTACCCTAAGTACTACAACGCACGCTGTGCACTTGCAGCTTAGGGTCCTACAAATTCAAAGCTCGACGAGTCCCCAAAGAAATCCTCCAATCTCGGATGACTATTTAGACCCCATCGAGCTTTTGGCGCCGTTGCCGGGGAGGTTGCGTTTCGCTGTCCAAAGCAAAGGTCATGATCCCAACTCAAAGACATTTTATTTCTCTAACTTCTAGAATTCTTTGTATGAGTTTCAGGAACTACCACACTATGGAGCACGCAAGGATCAACACTTGCATCCCTCCGAACACACGCGCGCCTGCATAATCTCTGCACCATTCTCGGAGACCACCTCTGACGCTGCTGCCAAACGAGCGCTTTATGCATCTACCTCAAGGAGGATTTCCGCCCCCCATTATCCATGGAAGCGAAAGTCTTCACCTCCAGACGCCACCTCCTGCCCCGAACGATCAAAGGATCACACATTCTCCCTTATATCAGCAAGTGGAGAACCTTATAGATGCGATAACAATGATGACTGATTATCAAGCGAAGTCTGAGAGATCTTTACACGCACAGATGGACTCCATCCAAGCTGAAGTCTTCCAAAAGCTCCAGGAAGTCGCCAACAATGTGAAGATGTTGGAAAACCACACTTTTGGCAACGTCAACAAACTGTCCAGAACTTCCGAGGACTTGGCGGACCACAAAGGTGTTCTGAACCGCGGATTAGGAGACATCCGAGCTCTGAAGTACGAGTTTGAGGAAACTCGCGGAGCCACTTACAACATCATGGGCCGAATGGAGAAGAACATCCAGGAAATGGAACACGCCCAACACATGGCTGAATCGCAAGTCGAGGACTTGAGATACGAGGTTCACAACATGGCGAAAGTCCAAAAAAGGAGTGAAGCTTCGCTGACAAGGCTGTTCAAGGAGCAGAGAAGATTGGATGAGCTGGTCTGCGATCTCATCGAAAATAAAGAAAAGAAGAAAGCTCGACCCAACGAAGGACACGCCCCCTGCCATTTCATTGAGCCATTCTCTACGTTTGAACCAATCCCCTCGCCCAGGACATCTCAAGAATCATCGCCGGAGCTCCTCGGAATACCTTTTACTACGAAAGGGAATCCATCAAAGCTGGTGAGACCTCTCACCACGCATATCCTGAGAGAGAGACTGGTAGAGTTCGTCGACGAAGTTAAGACAATCCCGAGGGATATATCTTTCGAGGAAGCGTGGGAGAATTGTAACTTGGCCAAATTCTTCGGGGACAGCCTTGAAGGAAAAGAAGGAGCTCGCATTCACTTTGACAAAGCCCGATGAACCAATGCCGAGGAGGTGATGACGATGCCGCGAGCGAGAATTTATGACTGGTACCCGACGCACATTGATCCCAAGGGTTTGGAGCAATTCAAAGCTTTGGTTCGAACCCTTGCACATGAAGTTACATTTGAGCGAGCTTAAATTGAGCATCAGGTCGGCCACTACTTTGCGGAAAGTAGAGAATCCTTGGGGTGGATTGATATACTCATATATTTCGCATATTTAGTTTGCATTTAGAATAGGTTTTTCATGCTTACATCATTCATAATAGACTAGTTTGCATCATTTGTATCATTTTAAGTCCTAGAACATTTTGCATTAGCATTTGCATGGTTTCTTGCATTTTCGCATCTTTTTCAGGTTGTTTAGAGTACTTGGAGCTGTGATGAATGCTGAGCATTAACAAGAAGATGAAAGAAGAGCTTAAAGAGTTGGAAGGAATCAAAAGGAAACTTGTAAGAGCAAAGATCGACTTCAAGATCGACCAAGACCAGTCGATTCAGCCGAGATCGAGAAGTAGATCGAGCAAAATGACTCGATCTAGAGGGAATCGACTGGACGATCGACCGCCCCACTCGATCTAGAAGAGATCGACCATATGATCGACCAAACTGACTCGATCCAGAGTAGATCGACCGACCGATCGACCGACCGATCGACCGTGTCACTCGAACCACTCGGAAGTTGACCCAGAAAAGTTTTTATACTTTAGTAAAAGTGGGATTAGACATACTTTTTGTCTCTTGCCCCTTGTCCCTTGCCCCTTGACTCCTCTTTTAAGGCCAATGGCCATATTTAAAACTCTATATAAAGAGTATGTGTGTGCTTGTAATAAATCATTCAGTTTTCAATCAACTCTTCTTAGTCTAAATAAGTCAAGAAAAACTCTTATTCTCTCTTTAAAGTCTTCTTAGTGTTCTTGTAAGTTTCTCTAGTTCTTGAGTGTTTTTAAGAATTCTTAGTTTTTTTATATAAGTTACTTCTTGTTTTATTCTTTATAAAAACTCTTTTTATTTTTATTCTAATGTCAAGTCTTTCTTCTTAAATCTCGCTTTACTCTTTGTGAAAATTCTTTGTCTTTTTTTATTTTACATATCAAAGTATTTTCTAGTATCAAGTCTTTCTTCTTAATTTCATCAATTATGTTCATCAGCTCTAAACTTAGGTTGAAGAGAGGTTTGAACATGACTTGTGAGTAAACCACCAAGGTTTGGGGTTGGGATGATTAAGGGGGTTGAAAACTAGATTTTGGGTATTTTCTTGTTCTTCATCTAATTCTCTTCTTGGATTTGGGGGTTTTAAGGTCTAGAGATTCTCGATGGAGATCTCTTTAATCTAGAGATTTCCTTATCCTAACAAGACTTAGGAAATCCCTTAAAACCAAATCCAAGAGACTAGCTCATCCTTAGGGAGCTAGTTAGGCCATATTTTAAGATCAAAGCTTAATGTTCTTCACCCTATCTTTCCACCAAACATCATGGGTTAGGAGGAAAGGGTGAAGAAAGGATTTACACCACATATCATGGATAAATCTAATATACCTTCTTAAGGCTTAGAGATAGCACCTTAGTGTGTAAAAATATGTTTTCAAAACCCCAAGTTCGAATTTTCAACCTCCCTATGAATGAATCCCAACCTTAAATCTGTTTTTACTATTTGAACTTAAAACCATTTTCCTTTAGATTTGTGTTTAATTATTTTCACTAAAATTCCCCTAGATAGTTTAATTTTGCAATAGAGTTTTTTTTTATAAATTTGTAAAATTGTGTTTTTAATATTTTTAGTATTTTAAAAACTGCTTAGGGTCTTCCTTTACTTTCTGGTTTGATTTCGTTAGTTGTTTTATTTTTAGAAATATTTTTTTGTTTAATCTAGCTACTCACCATCAAATCTATTAATAAATCCGGTTTTAGATTTTGATTTTGTAAAACTGTTAGATCGATTGTCTAGTTGTTTAAAAGTGATCTATTAGTTGTATAACCCTTCAGTTGGATTTTAAAATAGTTTTCATCTTTGTTTTACAGTTGCAAGTAGTTTTTAGAGATTTTCTCCCCAAATAATCCGGATTTCACTTAGCTTTATTTTGAGCTCTTGTATTCTTAGTACCTTTCACACCCTGGTTTGGATTGATAACATGAAGTATTGCAATGACATGACTATGCTTTAGGCTTTGATAATCACTGAAAAAAGCTAGTTATCAAATGGCACCGTTGCCGGGGATCGGGTTTTTAAGTGAAATTGTTAAGATTTGGAGCTTAGTGGAGACTAAGTTTTCTTTTTCTATTTAGTTACTAATTAAGCATTTGTGTACTTGTGTTTTCAGGTACATGAACCTGAGGTCTAGAGGTGACAACAACCTATTAGCACCACTGGACAACATCCATCAACTTGGGAGCACAAGACATAGAAGGGAAAGACTCATACTAGATATCGAAGAATTCCATCAAGAAGTGATGGGTGACCACGACCAGGTGGAGGATACACCTCAACTCGCTGCTGCTGGCAGAGGAATTGGACAACCTTACCATCCACAAAGGGCACCACGCATAATCGGAGCCGGTGATGCACCGAACAAACACACCAATCGCTTCGGCATCACGCCTCCACCAATGCAAAATAACTACTTTGAGATCAAGCCAGGCTTCGTATCTATGGTTCAAAACAAAAAATTCCATGGACTGGCTATGGAAGACCCACTGGAGCACTTGGACAACTTCGAGCAAGTGTGTGGCATGATAAAAATAAATGGCATATCCGAGGACAGCTTCAAGCTACGGCTTTTTTCCTTCTCTCTTGGTGACAAAGCAAGGCATTGGGAGAAGACCTTACCACAAGGCACCATCACGTCCTGGGTAGATTGCAAGAAAGCCTTCCTCTCAAAATTCTTCTCAAGCACAAGAACTGCTCGGCTAAGGAGCGAGATAAGCGGCTTTAATCAAAGGCACAATAAAAGCTTTAGTGAAGCAATGGAGCGGTTCAAGGACTACACCATCCAGTGTCCTCACCACGGCTTCACTGAGGAGACTCTCTTGAGCACAATATACCGTGGAGCCTTGCCCAAAATTCGAATGCTACTTGACACGGCGAGCCGAGGGAACTTTCTTGGACAAGATGTCCACGATGGAATGGAGCTCATCGACAACCTAGCTTTGAGTGATGGAAATTATTCAGAAGACTATGACAGAGCACCAAGAGGACAAGAACTGGAAGCACACAAGAAGGAGTT
Organism: Alliaria petiolata; assembly: GCA_020283515.1. Classification (NCBI taxonomy): domain Eukaryota; kingdom Viridiplantae; phylum Streptophyta; class Magnoliopsida; order Brassicales; family Brassicaceae; genus Alliaria; species Alliaria petiolata. Next base: position 2,368 of record JAHZTW010000246.1, on the reverse strand, counting down.
GAAGTCACTCCATGAAAAAATTGACAAGATGATGATTGCCAACCAAAAACATGTCCACTTCGTCGGTGAAGCCGCAGATTTGTCTTAAGTAAGAAATGAGGAAGAATTTGAGGAGGCAAATTGGGCCGTTTGTACCATACAACAAAGGTGGACTCCAAAAAAACGGTGGATATCAAGGGCAAAGACAAGGACCTTATCAAGGACACCAACAACAAGGGAACAAACCGTACTCTCCTGGTTTCATGCCACACCAACAACAAACACCAGCGCTAACTCAAGATTCAGTACAAGCAATGTTCCAACAAATTCTCCAAGGCCAAGCATCTAACGATCAAAAATTTGTTGCTATAAACAATCGGCTGGACTCCTCCCTCACTGAGGTCTCTACCCAGATCAGCAACATCAACAACAAAATACGCCAGCTGGAGAAAGGAAAAGCTAGTACGAGCAACCAAGGAACTCTACCCGGCCAATGTGAGACTAATCCAAAGGAGTATGCGAATGTGATCACTCTAAGGAGTGGAAAGGAAGTCGCACCAACGTCTACAGCAAAACACAATGAGGACATTGTGATTCAAAAGGGGGAGAATGATCTTTCAAATGATCAAGAGATCACCTTCGACAATGTCTACATCGAAAGGGCAAGGAAAGGCAAGGAAGCGGTTTTGGAAAAACAAGTGGGGGAAACGAGCAAAGAAAAAAATATTTTCATACCTCCATCATACAAATCGAAGATCCCCTTTCCTGGACGCTTCAAGAAACAGCTGGTAGAAAAGCACAGAGCTTTATTTGAAAAACATTTGAGAAACGTGGAGCTGAAATTGCCACCACTCGATTGTTTAGCCATGGTGCCGAAGTATGCCAAATTTCTGAAAGATACACTCGCCAAGACAGCTAAGGGTTGCCAAGAGGTCATGGTGTTGAGCCAAGAATGCAGCGCAATCATTCACAAGGAGATAACACCGAAAAAGCTAGGAGATCCAGACTCGTTCACAATACCTTGTGCGCTAGGGCCGTTGAGGTTTAGCAACTGTTTGTGCGACTTAGGGGCAAGCATTAATCTAATGCCCTACTCCATAGCAAATAAGCTAGGCTTCAACAAGTTTAAGGAGTGTAGAATCTCATTGATCTTGGCCGACCGAAGTGTAAGGCTCCCAGTATGAATGCTTGAAGACTTACCGGTGAGAATAAGCAATGTGAGTGTCCCCACAGACTTTGTAGTTCTTGAAATGGATGAAGAACCTAAGGATCCCCTAATCCTTGGAAGACCATTCTTGGCAACTGCTGGAGCTATAATTGACATCAAGAATGGCAAAATTTCATTGCACTTGGGCAAGGACGTCAAGCTCAACTTCGATATTAATGAGGTTTTGAAGAAATCGACGATCGATGGACAAGTCTTCTACATAGAAGCTATGGATCATTTAGCTGATGAATTTCTAGAGGAATTAGGTCAAGAAGATCATCTCCTAGTGGCGCTGACAAAGGAGTGTGGAGAGTATGGCTACCTAAGTAATCAGACCCAAGAATACATTCGCATCCTTGACTCTCGCAAAACTGTCAAGGAGATCGACCAAGAGATCGAGCCACTCACTCGATCTGACGACAAGATCGACAGGCTGGTCGAACAATCCACACGATCCAGAGAAGAGAGCGACCATCCAACACGATCTCCCGCCCGATCGAAAGAAGAACGACTAGCCGATCGACCCATCAACTCGATCACAGCGGGGCAAACGCTTGAAGAAGCAAGTATGGAGGCTCATGACTCGGGGTCTAAGGAAGAAAATGAGGACAGCGATCTCAACAAGAATCAAGAGGAGGACTGGAACGAGCTGCTAGCCCCAAAGGTGGACCTCAAGCAACTTCAAAATGGGCTAAGGTATGCTTTCTTGGGTGCAAATGACACATATCATGTAATTGTGAATGAAAATCTAAGTGATGATGAGTTAGACTCACTCCTTAAGGAGTTGAGGAAGTATAGAAAGGCAATTGGTTATTCTTTGAGTGACATCAAAGGCCTTTCACCAATGCTTTGCACTCATAAAATTCACTTAGAAAATGAAAACACATCCTTCATTGAGCACCAAAGGCGCCTAAACCCAAATTTAAAAGAAGTGGTCAAGAAAGAAATTTTAAAACTCTTAGAGGCTGGTGTGATATACCCAATCAGTGATAGCACATGGGTCTCCCCAGTCCATGTGGTACCAAAGAAAGGGGGAATCACAGTTATAAAAAATGAGAAAGATGAGTTAATACCTTCTAGGATCATAACTGGTCATAGAATGTGTATTGACTATAGAAAACTCAACTTGGCCACAAGAAAAGATCACTTCCCTCTTCCTTTCATTGACCAAATGCTAGAAAG